>CADEHL010001231.1:161972-344850 GCA_902827135.1 Harpagifer antarcticus | reverse complement strand
TGACAAAATTGTCAAGTTTATTCACAAAAAGCTGTGTTTGTCTCCCCTCCAGCCCTCCCCCCTCCCCCCTGATCATAGAATCTGACCCCCCAATGAGGACGGTGCCATTCCTCCCCTCCTCCATAGTGACCACCCGCCCCCCCCTCACTCCCTCCCCCCTCCACGCGTGCCCCCCTCGCTACCCCTCTCTTCCCCCAGAGAGGAGCCTCTACTCTGGGCTGGGCTGCTCCATCAGGCCGGGGTTCACCTCCGGAGCGGAGCTGAAAGAGAGGACTCAAAGCGGGGTGGAGAGCTCCGGGTACTCGTCCTCCGAGGGGCCGCTCCTCTGGAAGACCCCCGGTAACACCAGGAATACCGGTAAGGGTCCCAGTGCTGGATACTGGGGAAGGATCAGAGGCGCCTTCTACAGTCTGATGGGTGAGAACTCTTCTATGATTATTTGTTAAATGCCTGTGAAGGGCTTGGTAGGGAAACTATCCAAACTAAATATTACAAATTGTTATTGTGGGGGAAACTTCTGAAGCAAATGGAAACAGGACTATGGGCTCAGAACAGTCTCATAATTCACACACACACACACACACACACACACACTCACACACAGTCACACTTGTATTTCCGGTTCCACACATGTGTTCCGTGTAAAACCTCTGCAGCTGCAACACGACCCGCTTCCTGTGCACGGATCGCTGTGCATTCGTGTGTGGGTGTTTTGAGGCTCCCCTGACGCTCACCCGATTCGTACTTGTCATTTTTTCTATCTATAGCCAATCAGATGTCTCCTCCAGTCTAAGCCAATCACATGAGCGTTTGAGGGTATGATTTCTTACGTTCATGACGTAGCGCTTCATATACGCATTTTACGCTGTTAGAGTAAAATGCGTAGCATGAAGCGCTACGTCATGAACGCAAGAAATGGCTTAGACTGGAGGAGACATCTGATTGGCTTAGACTGGAGGAGACATCTGATTGGCTTAGACTGGAGGAGACATCTGATTGGCTATAGATAGAAAAAATGACAAGTACGAATCGGGTGAGCGTCAGGGGAGTCTCAAAACACCCACACACGAAGCACAGCGATCCGTGCACAGGAATTATTGTGTGTGTGTGTGTGTGTGTGTGTGTGTGTGTGTGTGTGTGTGTGTGTGTGTGTGTGCCTTTATAATCATTCATCGTCTCCTCTGTTTGTGCAGACTCAGTCTCATTGATGCTCGCTGCCTTAAAGTCTAAATTAAAACATCTCCCATCTCGAGGTATGATTTAACTCTCTCTGTGTGTGTGTGTGTGTGTGTGTGTGTGTGTGTGTGTGTGTGTGTGTGTGTGTGTGTGTTATTCTGAACATGTGAGTGGTGTGTGTGAGCCTGTGTGTCCCTGCATTGTTCAGTGGATTTGTACAGCACACACACACACACACACACACAGCTCTCACATGCCAGCAGGTTTATGTGTCCACACTCGGTGCATGTGACTCGGCTCCAGGTGATTAGTTCCTCTCCTGTTTTCCCGCAGCAGCTCCAGTTAGCGGCCGCATGAAGAAGGCCTTCGCTCTGCTCCTCCTCTTCCTCATCGCTCTTCTGTGTAAGTCACAAACACATTTAATTCAATGTCTAGGAGACTCTCCGTTGCCACCTAGTGGTTATAAACATGTATTTCTTCTTTTAATGTTTATTTTATTAGCTTATCTTTTTAAATGCCATTTTCTTAATGTCTTTCATTTTTTGAAAAGCACTTTGAATTGCCTTGTGTTGAAAAGTGCTCTATAAATAAACTTGCCTTGCCTTGTGATGCTGTTCATGTTTCCGAGACGTTTTAAAGTAAATATTACTTAGGTTTTAATGATGACTAGACTTTGTTTGACTTAACGCTCAAAGTTGCTGAAAGAAAACCAAAGATCTCTTTAAAATGTCCCTAATCCTCTTCCGTACCCCCTGAATGTATTATCAGATATAACTGGAGGTATCGGCAGAGATATCCCATTGACAGCCCGTTATGTGACCATTTGAACCAGTGCTTTGTCACTTGTTTAATTATAAGTTGTAAGAATGAATCTTTCTTCTGTCCTTTCGAGAAGTAGGATGTGTTTTAGCCTTTTCTCCCGCGTGTGTGTAATGCCTCCTGTTCTCTCCAGGTGTTTGGCTCCTCCTCCCGCTGTTGACCCCCCTCGTCTCCCGCCTCGTCACTGAGTCTCAAAGTAAACCAAAGAGGTCCCCTGTGCTCTTCCCCTCCTCTCCTCCTCTTCATCAACCCAACTCCCTGGGTCATCTGGTGGTAGGGCGGATCGTGTGTGTGTGTGTGTGTGTGTGTGGGTGTGTGTGTGTGTGTGTGGTGTGTGTGTGTGTGTGTGTGTGTGTGTGTGTGGTGTGTGTGTGTGTGTGTGTGTGTGTGTGTGTGTGTGGTTGTGTGTGTGTGTGGTGTGTGTGTGTGTGTGTGTGTGTGTTGTGTGTGTGGTGTTGTGTGTGTGGTGTGTGTGTGGTGTGTGTGGTGTGGCTAAAGTAGAATAAGACAGGTGTGAAAATACAAACATATAAGTATATTCTGTCAGTATCAGAGGTGGAAAGTAACTTAGTACATTTACTCAAGTAAAGTACAATTTTAAGGTACTTGTACTTTACTTGAGTATTTCCAGTTTCTGCTACTGTGTACTTTTACTCCACTACATGTATTTAATCCCTTTAGTTACTTTATAGATGTGGATGAATGATGTGAAATCTAATCAAGTGTTGAATCAGACTTTAGTTCCACCTGGAGTAAATCCACCAGCTACCCTGCAGTCTACAAAGTACTTCAGACTAGCTGCTCCTTCACCAGCTACCCTGCAGTCTACAAAGCCATTCAGACTAGCTGCTCCTTCACCAGCTACCCTGCAGTCTACAAAGTACTTCAGACTAGCTGCACCTTCACCAGCTACCCTGCAGTCTACAAAGTACTTCAGACTAGCTGCTCCTTCACCAGCTACCCTGCAGTCTACCAAAGCCATTCAAACTAGCTGCACCTTCACCAGCTACCCTGCAGTCCTAACAAAGCCATTCAGACTAGCTGCTCCTTCACCAGCTACCCTGCAGTCTACAAAGCCATTCAGACTAGCTGCTCCTTCACCAGCTTTGAGAACACTTTCAATGATCAATCATTATAAACATATCATAGATATTATTCTGAAATGGACCAATCTGCACAACGACTACTTTCACTGTCTTTCACTTGAGGAACATTTGAATGCAGGACTTTTACTGTAACAGAGTATTCCTACACTCTGGTACTTCTACTTTTACCCAAGGACAAGATCTGAGTACTTCTACTTTTACTCAAGGACAAGATCTGAGTACTTCTACTTTTACTCAAGTACAAGACCTGAGTACTTCTACTTTTACTCAAGTACAAGATCTCAGTACTTCTACTTTTACTCAAGTACAAGATCTGAGTACTTCTACTTTTACTCAAGTACTAGATCTGAGTACTTCTACTTTTACTCAAGTACAAGATCTCAGTACTTCTACTTTTACTCAAGTACAAGACCTGAGTACTTCTACTTTTACTCAAGTACAACATCGGAGTACTTCTACTTTTACTCAAGAACAAGATCTGAGTACTTCTACTTTACTCAAGTACAAGATCTGAGTACTTCTACTTTTACTCAAGTACAACATCTGAGTACTTCTACTTTTACTCAAGAACAAGACCTGAGTACTTCTACTTTTACTCAAGTACAAGATCTGAGTACTTCTACTTTTACTCAAGTACAAGATCTGAGTACTTCTACTTTTACTCAAGAACAAGACCTGAGTACTTCTACTTTTACTCAAGTACAACATCTGAGTACTTCTACTTTTACTTAAGAACAAGATCTGAGTACTTCTACTTTTACTCAAGTACAACATCTGAGTACTTCTACTTTTACTAAGTACAAGATCTGAGTACTTCTACTTTTACTAAGTACAAGATCTGAGTACTTCTACTTTTACTAAGTACAAGATCTGAGTACTTCTACTTTTACTCAAGAACAAGACCTGAGTACTTCTACTTTTACTCAAGTACAACATCTGAGTACTTCTACTTTTACTAAGTACAAGATCTGAGTACTTCTACTTTTACTAAGTACAAGATCTGAGTACTTCTACTTTTACTAAGTACAAGATCTGAGTACTTCTACTTTTACTCAAGAACAAGACCTGAGTACTTCTACTTTTACTCAAGTACAACATCTGAGTACTTCTACTTTTACTAAGTACAAGATCTGAGTACTTCTACTTTTACTCAAGTACAACATCTGAGTACTTCTACTTTTACTTAAGAACAAGATCGGAGTGCTTCTCCGTGTAAAAGCCAGCAGCAGTATGTCTGAAGCCAGTCTTGCTGTATGTAGCATTTAGAAAGGTGTGGCTAACTTGAAGCTAACGTTTGATTCTTGCTCTTTGAGGTTTGATATTAAATGCACTTAATGTAACGTTTAAGGGTCATAAGAGCTGGGTTTCTTCGACAGTTTGATTTAAAGCATTTTTTTTTGTATTCCTTTAGGATCCAGCCCTCGTGTCCGCGGCTGTGGAGGAGAGGATACAGTATCTGCTGGTAAAAACACACATCATTACAATGAATTAAAAAAACATATTATGTGAAGAATATTGCCATGATGTGTATTTATTCTCTAGGATCCATCTTTGGTGTCGGCTGCCGTGGAAGAAAAGATTCAACGTCTTCTGGTGAGTCAGAAATCCTTTATTCCTCCTATTTAGACACGGCAAAGACACAGTGCAGATAAAAGAGTAAACAACAAGTTGACTAACATTTTAAACTAAAAGAACGAAGATTAAATAATAGAAGTACGCATCTACAGTAGAAATAAGTAAGGACCAGCTTTATAAAGTGAGCTAAGTTGCTGTAATACATTTTAAAGGAGCATATATATAATAATAATAATAATAATGGATTCAATTTATAAAGCACTACATATCTGATCTCAGATCCCAAAGTGCTACAAGTAGTCAACAAGAACAGTAGAAATAAACATTACACAACACGGTAGAATTAAGAAAAAAAAACAATACAAAAATAAAAAATAAATAAAAGGGATATAAAAGGGTCTAGGCAAAGGCTCTTTTGAAGAGAAGGGTCTTGAGGCCTTTTTTAAAAGCCTCCACGGTCTGTGGTGCTCTCATTTGGTCGGGGAGAGCATTCCACAGACTGGGAGCAGCCGAGCAGAAGGCCCGGTCTCCCATAGTACGGAGCTTAGTCCTGGGGGGTTTGAGGAAGTTGGAGTTGCTGGAGCGGGTGGTCCGTAAGGAGGTATGGGGGGTGAGGAGTTCCTTGAGGTAGGGAGGGGCAGTTCCATGGACACACTGGTGGGTGAGGACGGAGACCTTGAATTCAATCCTTAGATTCACGGGTAGCCAGTGTAGTGCTTTAAGGATGTGGGTGATGTGATCATACTTGCGCACTCTCATCAGGATCCTAGCAGCGCTGTTCTGAATGTATTGTAGCTTCTGGATGCTTTTGTTAGGGATCCCGATGAGGAGTGCATTGCAGTAGTCCAGCCTGGAGGAGACAAAGGCATGGACCAGCTTTCAGCGTCAGACAGAGTGAGTGTGGGGCGGAGTTTGGCGATGTTCCTGAGGTGATAAAAGGAGTTCTTGCACAGCTGTTTAATGTGGGCCTCAAAGGTCAGATGGGCGTCCATTTTAACACCCAGGTTGGTGACTATTGAGGAGAGGGTAATGTCCTGGCCGGAGAAGGTGATGGTGGTGATGGTGGATGACCGAACCTGGTGTGGGGTGCCAACTATAATTGCTTCGGTCTTGGCGCTGTTGAGTTTCAGATGAAGTTTTGCTTCATCCACGCCTGTATCTCCTCCAGGCAGGCAGTGAGTGTGGGTGAAGGCAGGGCTGCAGAGGAGGTAGGGTTGATCCTGAGGTACAGTTGGGTGTCATCAGCGTAGCAATGGAATGATACTCCATGTCGGCTGATGATAGAGCCAAGGGGGAGCATGTAGAGTGTGAAGAGGGTGGGGCCGAGAACTGATCCTTGAGGGACACCACAGGTGACGTTGTGGGTACCCGACTCTGCCTCGCCCAACGAGACATACTCTGTTCTCCCGGTGAGGTATGATCTGAACCAGTCAAGGGGAGAGTCAGAGAGTCCGATGGTGGAGTGCAGACGATGGAGGAGGATGCCGTGATCGACGGTGTCGAAAGCTGCAGTGAGATCGAGGAGGATGAGGAGAGAGGGAGAGCCAGCATCAGCCGTCATCAGCAGGTCGTTGGTGACCCTGACCAGGGCAGTTTCTGTGCTGTGGCCTGAGCGGAAACCAGACTGGAACTTCTCAAATAGATTGTTGGAGTTTAGGTGGTCATGGAGCTGAGCAGCAACTACTTTTTCCAGCACCTTTGATAGAAAAGGAAGGTTGGAAATGGGTCTGTAGTTGGCCAGGACTCCCGGGTCAAGGGAGGGTTTTTGAGACGAGGTTTGATGACAGCGGTTTTTAGGGCAGAGGGGACATGGCCAGCCTGGAGTGAGAGGTTTACGATCTTAGTTTACGATCTTAGTTTACGATATATTGTTCTTGTTCCCCTCTAGGATCCGGCTGTAGTGTCGGCTGCTGTCGAGGCGAAGATGCAACGTCTCCTGGTAAAACACAGACCCTCTGGAAACCATTAACACATCATGAACTCACACTTATTCTGGGGTTGTTTACACAAACATGGGAGTCTTTTTATATCTCAACATTAGTAAGTATTTGGCTTCCTTCGTTGTTTTCTATCCAAGCCACTTAGACGCCTTAAACAGATATTTCTCTCTATCTACCTACATATCTATCTACCTACCTACCCATCCGCCCACCCATCCATCTATCTATTTATCTATCTACCTACCTACCTACCTACCCATCCATCCGCCCACCCATCTATCTATCTATCTACCTACCTACCCATCCATCCACCCACCTAACTACCCATCCATCCATCTATCTATCTACCTACCTACCTACCTACCTACCTACCTACCTACCTACCTACCTAACTACCCATCCATCCATCCATCTATCTATCCATCTATCTATCTATCTATCTATCCATCCATCTATCTATCTACCTACCTACCTACCTACCTATCCATCCGCCCACCCATCTATCTATCTATCTATCTATCTATCTATCTATCTATCTATCTATCTATCTATCTATCTATCTATCTATCTATCTACCTACCTACCTACCTACCTACCTACCTACCTACCTACCCATCCATCCGCCCACCCATCCATCTATCTCTCTATCTATCGATCTATCTACCCATCCATCCATCTACCTACCTACCTACCTACCTACCTACCTACCTACCTACCTACCTACCTACCTACCTACCTACCTACCTACCTACCTACCTACCCATCCACCCACCCACCCATCTATCTATCTATCTACCTACCTACCCATCTACCTACCTACCTACCTACCTACCTACCTACCTACCTACCTACCTACCTACCCATCCATCCGCCCACCCATCCATCTATCTCTCTATCTATCGATCTATCTACCGACCGACCGACCTACCTATCCATCTATTAATCTATCTATCCACCCATCCATCCACCCACCTACCTATTAATCTATCTATCTATCTATATTGCGTTTACTCAAAATAAAACAACAAACTTTCATACATTCAAAACAGGCCTTTACAATAGTCAAAGCAAAAGAGGCAAAACTCAAATGAAATAATAGAAAAGGTAGGTGTCTGTCTTTCTCTCTCTCTTTCCTTCTTTCTTTACGCTTGTATAACTTTAACGGTAACTTAACGTTTAAAAACTGTGGCTCGACGGCTTCCCTCCGACAGGCTACCCATCTCTGTCTCTTTAGAGGAGGCACGTGGGAATTGTAGTCCTTTAAACGTACTTGACTACAGATGAGGTGGCTGTCTTTATAAACTAGCTCTAACACTGTTGTTTTCCCGTTAGGACCCGGCTGTAGTGTCGGCTGCTGTCGGCGCAAAGATGCAACGTCTTCTGGTAAATCACAGACCCTCTGGAAACCATTCAAACATACATTCATACTTATGTGGGGTCCTTTTCAACATCTCAATACAATATTAACAGCCCCGTGTCCCCCTCTAGGATCCAGCTGTTGTGTCGGCTGCCATAGAATTGAAGATGCAAAGTCTTCTGGTAAAACACGTTTCTTAACGACGATCGACTCGTACTTATTGAAGATGAGCCTTTCCTCTTTTTACCCCGATAGTATTAAGAACACTTTATTCCCTCCTAGGATCCAGCTGTTGTGTCTGCGGCTGTAGAAACAAAGATGCAACGTCTCTTGGTAATTATTAAATAACACATTTTAAATTATTTGGGGGAGTTCTCATGAAAATATGGGGGTTTTATTCAAATCTTGATTCTATTTAAAGCCCCTTGTGTCTCCTCTAGGACCCAGCTGTCGTGTCCGCTGCTGTGGAGGCAAAGATGGAAAAGCTTTTGGTAAATGACAGATCTTCACATTGATGAAAGTCAAGGGGTTCGCGGTACCCTTTGTTTATTTACAGAGAGAGACCTTTTTCCTCCTGTAGGATTCAGCCGTTGTGTCCGGTGCTGTCGAAGTGACGATGCAACGTCTTCTGGTAACACACAGATCAGTGTGAAATATATTCGCTGCACATGCTTCTGTCTGTTTTCATAGTGTAACCTGTGTGTGTGTGTGTGTGTGTGGGTGTGTGTGTGTGTGTGGTGTGTGTGTGTGTGTGTGTGTGTGTGTGTGTGTGTGTGTGTGTGTGTGTGTGTGTGGTGTGTGTGTGTGTGTGTGTGTGTGTGTGTGTGTGTGTGTGTGTGTGTGTGTGTGGTGTGTGTGTGTGTGTGTGTGTGTGTGTGTGTGTGGTGTGTGTGTGTGTGTGTGTGTGTGTTGTGTGTGTGTGTGTGTGTGTGTGTGTGTGTGTGTGTGTGTGTGTGTGTGTGTGTGTGTGTGTGTGTGTGTGTGTGTGTGTCAGGAGGAGCAGCAGCTGAAGCAGGAACTCAGTCTGTCTCAGGTGAGCAGATCCCTCTCTTCTGTTCTTCTCCTGTTATACTTGTTGTTGTTGTTGTTGTTGTTGTGATACAAACTGTGGGGTGAAAAGTGCCCGGAGTCTCATCAGGTTGTGTGAATGCCATCTAGTGGTGATGAAGGAGAACTGCATAGGGTACAGGTTTAGGTGTACATAATGTAGCTTCAATGTATTATGTAATTGTAAAGGTTCTGTTCTATCTCTTTCTTTAGATGAAGGAGAGTCTGCAGCTGGACCTGAAGGACCTGAAGGACCTGCAGGACCTGAAGGACCTGAAGGATCTGAAGGACCTGAAGGACCTGCAGGACCTGAACAATCTGCAGGATCTGAAGGCTCAGCTTCTCGTCTTGGACTCAGAGAATCGTCGGCTTCTGCTGCAGGAGGCTTCAGCTCTGAGTCAACAGATGGAGGATCATCAGACGGAGAGTCTTTCTGCCTCTGAGGCTCTCAGAGTCAGGATCCAGACTTTAGAGCAGCAGAACTCTAAGGTACCAGCTGGAGGAGAAGTGGAGACATGATATCATTCTGCTGGCTCCTCTCATCTGTCTCATGTATCTGTGTGTGTTTCCCTGTAGTTTTCCCAGGAGTGGTCGTCCCTGCAGATGACGCCCCCACCAGCCCCCTGTCCTGAACCAGGCCTGCCCCCCGTCCAGCACCAGCTGACCCCTGAGCTGCAGCAGGCCCTAGAGAAGTGGCTCAGCGACCGCATCAAGGTGGGAGGAGAAGGAGGCGTTTTCAAAACTATCTAGTGTTTATATTCAAGAAATGTATACAAGGAAAAGAAGCCATTATTTCCAAGTAAATGCTCTGCCTTTGTCTGCACATATTAACGGTATTTACTGTGACCAGGACCAGGCGTCGCTCCGCCTCACAGGAAGCTGCTCAGACTGTGGGCGACCCGACGCAGACAAAATGGCCGACTTCGCTCTGGAGACTCAAGGTCAGAGACATCAGACAACTTTGTTTTATTATAAAACTTAATTATCTCTGAGAGCTTCTTACAATTCAGGCAACAATCACAGCTAACAAAGCTATGTGTGTGTGTGTGTGTGTGTTTGTGTGTGTGTGTGTGTGTGTCTCTGTGTGTGTGTGTCTCTGTGTGTGTGTCTCTGTGTGTGTGTGTAGGAGCCAGTGTGATCAGCACCAGGTGTTCTGAGACGTATCGTATCCGCTCAGCCTGTGTCACTCTGTTTGGTTTCCCTCTCTGGTATCCATCAGAGAGCCCGCGCACCGTCATCCAGGTATCTCACATTGACCTCCTCCAACCTTTCTCACATTGACCTCCTCTAACTTTTCTCACATTGACCCCCTCTAACTTTTCTCACATTGACCTCCTCTAACTTTTCTCACATTGACCTCCTCTAACTTTTCTCACATTGACGTCCTCTAACCTTTCTCACATTTACCTCCTCTAACCTTTCTCACATTGACCCCCTCTAACTTTTCTCACATTGACCTCCTCCAACCTTTCTCACATTGACCTCCTCTAACCTTTCTCACATTGACCTCCTCTAACCTTTCTCACATTGACCTCCTCTAACCTTTCTCACATTTACCTCCTCTAACCTTTCTCACATGTTCCTCCTCTAACCTTTCTCACATTTACCTCCTCTAACCTTTCTCACATTGACCTCCTCTAACCTTTCTCACATTGACCTCCTCTAACCTTTCTCACATGTTCCTCCTCTAACCTTTCTCACATGTTCCTCCTCTAACCTTTCTCACATGTTCCTCCTCTAACTTTTCTCACATTGACCTCCTCTAACCTTTCTCACATCTTCCTCCTCTAACCTTTCTCACATTGACCTCCTCTAACCTTTCTCACATTTACCTCCTCTAACTTTTCTCACATTGACCTCTAACCTTTTCTCACATTTACCTCCTCTAACCTTTTCTCACATTGACCTCCACTAACCTTTCTTCTCAGTAAGATAAAACTCTCCCCTAACCTCTCACATGTTCCTCCTCTAACCTTTCTCACATTGACCTCCTCTAACCTTTCTCACATTGACCTCCTCTAACCTTTCTCACATTGACCTCCACTAACCTTTCTCACATTGACCTCCACTAACCTTTCTCACATGTTACTCCTCTAACCTTTCTCACATTGACCTCCTCTAACCTTTCTCACATTGACCTCCTCTAACCTTTCTCACATTGACCTCCTCTAACCTTTCTCACATTAACCTCCACTAACCTTTCTCACATTGACCTCCACTAACCTTTCTCACATTGACCTCCACTAACCTTTCTCACATTGACCTCCACTAACCTTTCTCACATTGACCTCCACTAACCTTTCTCACATTGACCTCCACTAACCTTTCTCACATTGACCTCCACTAACCTTTCTCACATTGACCTCCTCTAACCTTTCTCACATTGACCTCCTCTAACCTTTCTCACATTGACCTCCACTAAACTGTCTAAACCCTCCATTAACCTTTCTCACATGTTCCTCCTCTAACCTTTCTCACATGTTCCTCCTCTAACCTTTCTCACATGTTCCTCCTCTAACCTTTCTCACATTGACCTCCTCTAACCTTTCTCACATTGACCTCCTCTAACCTTTCTCACATTGACCTCCTCTAACCTTTCTCACATGTTCCTCCTCTAACCTTTCTCACATTGACCTCCTCTAACCTTTCTCACATTGACCTCCTCTAACCTTTCTCACATTGACCTCCTCTAACCTTTCTCACATTGACCTCCTCTAACCTTTCTCACATGTTCCTCCTCTAACCTTTCTCACATGTACCTCCTCTAACCTTTCTCACATGTACCTCCTCTAACCTTTCTCACATTGACCTCCTCTAACCTTTCTCACATGTTCCTCCTCTAACCTTTCTCACATGTACCTCCTCTAACCTTTCTCACATTGACCTCCTCTAACCTTTCTCACATGTTCCTCCTCTAACCTTTCTCACATTGACCTCCTCTAACCTTTCCCACATTGACCTCCTCTAACCTTTCTCACATTGACCTCCACTAACCTTTCTCACATTGACCTCCTCTAACCTTTCTCACATTGACCTCCTCTAACCTTTCTCACATTGACCTCCTCTAACCTTTCTCACATTGACCTCCTCTAACCTTTCTCACATTGACCTCCTCTAACCTTTCTCACATTGACCTCCACTAACCTTTCTCACATTGACCTCCTCTAACCTTTCTCACATTGACCTCCACTAACCTTTCTCACATTGACCTCCTCTAACCTTTTTCACATTGACCTCCTCTAACCTTTCTCACATTGACCTCCACTAACCTTTCTCACATTGACCTCCACTAACCTTTCTCACATTGACCTCCTCTAACCTTTCTCACATTGACCTCCTCTAACCTTTCTCACATTGACCTCCACTAACCTTTCTCACATTGACCTCCTCTAACCTTTCTCACATTGACCTCTAACCTTTCTCACATTGACCTCCACTAACCTTTCTCACATGTTCCTCCTCTAACCTTTCTCACATTGACCTCCACTAACCTTTCTCACATTGACCTCCACTAACCTTTCTCACATTGACCTCCACTAACCTTTCTCACATTGACCTCCACTAACCTTCTCACATTGACCTCCACTAACCCTTTCTCACATTGACCTCCTCTAACCTTTCTCACATTGACCTCCACTAACCTTTCTCACATTGACCTCCTCATAACCTTTCTCACATTGACCTCCACTAACCTTTCCTCACATTGACCTCCTCTAACCTTTCTCACATTGACCTCCTCTAACTTTCTCACATTGACCTCCACTAACCTTTCTCACATTGACGTCCTCTAACTTTTCTCACATTGACCTCCACTAACCTTTCTCACATGTTCCTCCTCTAACCTTTCTCACATTGACCTCCACTAACCTTTCTCACATTGACCTCCACTAACCTTTCTCACATTGACCTCCTCTAACCTTTCTCACATTGACCTCCTCTAACCTTTCTCACATTGACCTCCACTAACCTTTCTCACATTGACCCTCCACTAACCTTTCTCACATTGACCTCCTCTAAACCTTTCTCACATTGACCTCCTCTAACCTTTCTCACATTGACCTCCACTAACCTTTCTGCTCGGTAAGATAACACCCTCCTCTCTCCTCGTTTCTCCCAGGGCTCCCCGGTGCTGTTGCCGGGTAAATGTTGGGCGTTTCACGGTGTGCAGGGCACGCTCCTGATCTCCCTCTCTCACCCCGTCACCGTGAGTCACGTGACCCTCGACCACCTCCCCCGATACAACTCTCCCACCGGACGCATCGACTCCGCCCCCCGAGACCTCCAGGTCTACGTGAGTCACCCCAGAGAATAGTGTCGTGGCAAATTATCATATAATCATTTAAGACACACTCTTATAGTCTTTTGTACACTGTCTGCGTAGTCCTGTGTGTGTTTAGCAGAGACATATCGTTAAGGATTTACATTTCAGGAGGCAAAGGAAGAGTGAAAGGTGAAATGGTTAAAGACAAGGGGGTCTGCTACGTGCTTGCTCGTGGAAAGTAGAAAGTAACCAGTTGAAATTGGTAAATTGGAAGTTAATTAAAAGTGCGCAGTAAAATTGGCAACAAACAATCAAAACAAACGGCCACGAAGGCACCGAGGAAGTTAACAGAATTATCACACGATGTCTGGGGAGAGACATCTGCCACATATCCAGACCTCTCTCGACTATCGGTCTTGTAGTTGTCCCCGGAAGGTGTGTGCGGGGATTGGAGAGTCAAGCTGGTCCAATCCAGATCTTCGGCCACGCCTACCGGGGGAGGGACAGGAAAACCAGCATCCAATGTCGTCTGGGCAACGGCACAGCTCATATGCATAACACACACAGCTGCACTTCCAGACAGGTTAATGGGCAGACAGAAGGCGGCGGCCGTAACGGGGTCTTATGGTTTAATGATGGGATGTTTCGATGACGTCTAAGAGAATTGAAGGGTGGGACCAGTTGGATATTCTCTCGACTATATAGTGTGACTGTCAGCTGTGTTCTGGGTGCAGAAGTTCTTTATCCTCTGAGGATGAATTTGCTCTGTTCCTACATTTGGGATCACTTGTATATTGACTTTCTTTATTACTTTATTAAATATAACGGAAATAACATGAATAATTTCCTCCGCAAATATCAGCCGTCACTTAATCCATGTCCACACACTGTTTATCAGGCTTTTGGGTTTGGGATGCTAGCTAAATTATTTCATAAGTTATTAAAGCGCTCCTATCATGCAAAATGCAATGTGTCCCCGGCGTGTCCCCGGCGTATCCCCGGCGTGTCCCCGGCGTGTCCCCGGCGTCTCTCCGGCGTGTCTCCGGCGTGACCCCGGTGTGTCCCTGGTGTCTCGGGAGACTCTCAAAGTCTCTCTTCTCCTCCGTACCCACGTCTCTAAAAACGGGGGAACAACGGCGCTGATCCAGATTTGCTGCGTCATGACGACATTACTAAAATGTGGGCGGGCTTTACCCCCACGGGCCAATCAGAAGCGTTGCTGTCAGAAACAACGAGACCTGTTCTGGAAGTGATATGGTCTGTGTTTACTTTAGCATGCTAACACTCAGAGCTAACCTGTGCTGGAGAGAGTGTGTGTGAAGAAGCAGGAAATCAAAAGGAAGTCAGCTTGTGGTAAACCTGAGAGAGAGGAGACCTTTAATCCATGTCGCTCAGTATCACACACTGTTTATCAGGCATTTGGGTTTGTTTTGGTACACTAGCTACAGAGACCTTTAAATCTGTTTGTCATCCTCTGTATCTCCCAGGGCATGAGAGAGGAGTCAGAGGAAGGCTCTCTGCTCGGGACGTTCACCTACGATGAGCACGGAGAATCTACGCAGACGTTCAAACTGCCCGTGAGTTCAGACTGAGGAATGGTGATGTTAAAATGACTTGCATTGTGAACCGGCTGCTCGTTAGAATAGAGTCTCTATTGATCTGTAATGGCAGCCGGTTCCCGAGACATTGAGTTAAAGACAAAGCATTAACAGCGAACACAGAAGAAAGATGAGTATCCATAGAGTATCCATAGAGTATCCATAGAGTATCCGTAGAGTATCCGTAGAGTATCTATAGAGTATCCATAGAGTATCTATAGAGTATCCATAGAGTATCTATAGAGTATCCATAGAGTATCTATAGAGTATCCATAGAGTATCCATAGAGTATCCGTAGAGTATCCGTAGAGTATCTATAGAGTATCCATAGAGTATCTATAGAGTATCTATAGAGTATCCATAGAGTATCTATAGAGTATCCATAGAGTATCCATAGAGTATCTATAGAGTATCCATAGAGTATCCATAGAACGACCAATCAGAAATGTAATGTAATTTCTGATTTATTTATCTCTTACATTCCCCTCCTCCTCCTCCTCCTCCTCCTCCTCCTCCTCCTCCTCCTCCTCCTCCTACCTCCCCCCCCCCTCCTCCTCCTCTTCTTCCTCCCCCTCCTCCTCCTCTTCTTCCTCTTCCTCCCCCTCCTCCTCCTCTTCTTCCTCCCCCTCCTCCTCCTCTTCTTCCTCTTCCTCCCCTCTTCTCCTCTTCTTCCTCTTCCTCCTCCTCCTCCTCCTCCTCCTCCTCCTCCCCCTCCTCCTCTTCCTCTCCCCTCCTCTTCTTCCTCCTCCTCCTCCTCCTCCTCCTCCTCCTCTTCTTCCTCCTCCTCCCCCTCCTCTCTTCCTCCTCCTCCTCCTCCTCCTCCTCCCCCTCCTCCCCTCCTCCTCTCAGATCTCCAGTGTTGTCTACAGACTGGTGGAGTTACGTGTCCTCAGTAATTGGGGTCACGTTGACTACACGTGTCTTTATCGCTTCCGTGTTCACGGACAGATTCCCTCATCGTGAGACAACACAGCAGGAAGTACCATGTTTTAAAGAACAATAATAAATGAAGTATGGAGAGGTGCGTTCGGGACCAAATGCTACTGAGAAGATGTCTAGTGTTGCGTTAGAGAGTGTGTTTTAATGATCACAGAAATCATAGGAAGGAATTCAACAGATGAAGAGTGTACATAGTGCTTCTAAAAACCAAAGATCTACCTGCTGAAACCATGTAGGAGCATATCGTTCCGGAAACCGTATGCTTGTGAGAGTGCCACAGAATCATTTTATAACGTTTGTTTTTAATAATAATTATTACTATGTATCAGCTATAGAGAGGTGCAGGGATGTCGTATTCCCATGTTGGTTCCTGAAGGCAGCATCGCCTGGTCCAATGGGATTCCTCCATGTCATTTTGGATTATTGCAGAAAATAATCTCTGTATCAAACAAATGTTTACGATACTTACACGTTTTGTTTCTGAAGTAAAATGCTAAAGGTGGCTAACGTTGAGCTATAAAGGAACTACAGCAAGGTCACATGACTTCACGTCTCCACCGCTAAGCTAAAGGCGGCTAATGTTGAGCTATAAAGGAACAACAGCACGGTCACATGACTTCACGTCTCCACCGCTAAGCTAAAGGCGGCTAACGTTGAGCTATAAAGGAACAACAGCAAGGTCACATGACTTCACGTCTCCACCGCTAAGCTAAAGGCGGCTAACGTTGAGCTATAAAGGAACTACAGCACGGTCACATGACTTCACGTCACCACCGCTAAGCTAAAGGCGGCTAACGTTGAGCTATAAAGGAACAACAGCACAGTCACATGACTTCACGTCACCACCGCTAAGCTAAAGGCGGCTAACGTTGAGCTATAAAGGAACAACAGCACGGTCACATGACTTCACGTCACCACCGCTAAGCTAAAGGCGGCTAACGTTGAGCTATAAAAGAACAACAGCACGGTCACATGACTTCACGTCACCACCGCTAAGCTAAAGGCGGCTAACGTTGGGCTATAAAAGAACAACAGCACGGTCACATGACTTCACGTCACCACCGCTAAGCTAAAGGAGGCTAACGTTGGGCTATAAAAGAACAACAACACGGTCACATGACTTCACGTCACCACCGCTAAGCTAATGTTGGGCGTGATGACGTTTAGTCGTCTCATTTAGACACTTGTTAGCAACCGTCATTGTTTTACTCACCAGTGGGGTATTTACTGACGTATTTTATGCCGTAGAACAAAACGTTAAAATCTCTTCAGCTCGTGTTAACCACAGACCTTATTTCAGGATAACAACCAAAAAGACATTCAGAGAACCATTGACCTCCAGACCAGGGGACAGGAAGTGATGAAATGCTTAGGGATAAGGACTCATTCCTGCACCTCTCTATTCCACATTGACTTTTCTTTGTACCAGATGAGTGTTAAACGCCTTGAAGTGTTTTTGAGTAGACTTTGGTTCTAGCTGGCACCTTTAGGCTTCCTGACATCTTAATGAATCCCATCTTTGGGTTAAAATCTTATCAAAATAACGTTGTTTTGTTGCAAATATGACAGCGTGCAGGAGGTATTTACACCTGTCTCAGAATATAAATATGCAAAGTGAGTTTCCTGTTATATTTTCTGACCGGACACCGTCAGTGAAATGTTTTAATCAGTGTGGTTTGATTTAAAATCCCCCCAAAAATATCTAATATGCAGTTTTTTTCTATTTAATACCGGTACTTGAATACTTGAAGAACCTCTTCAGACAGAATTCAGAATATTGACTTCACGCCACGGACAGAGTGTTTACACCAGTGTTGTTTATTCATCTTGTGTTTTATTTCAATGTGTGCACAGAACATTTACACAGCAGGCGAAGGAGAGATTTAGTTGTTATCATGAAGTGCATTCAGGTCAAAATCACTATTTAAATACAGTCTGAAAGGAACTTTGATCATGACGAATCACAGGTCAAGAATTATTTATTATACATTTCTATATGTTGATACCATCTGTGCAGGTTTCATGAGTTTCTCATCGGAGTGCTGTTAAGGCTAGCAAGGAATCAAGGAATCAAGGAGCCAAGGAGCAGAGTATATGTTTCTGTCTAAAGAATATCAGAATCTCACACATGTTACAAGACCCTATGCTCAATAAGACCCTATGCTCAATAAGACCCTATGCTCAATAAGACCCTATGCTCAATAAGACCCTATGCTAAAGAAGACCCTATGCTCAATAAGACCCCATGGTAAATAAGACCCTATGCTAAATAAGACCCCATGCTCAATAAGACCCTATGCTAAATAAGACCCCATGCTCAATAAGACCCTATGCTCAATAAGACCCTATGCTCAATAAGACCCCATGCTCAATAAGACCCTATGCTCAATAAGACCCCATGCTCAATAAGACCCTATGCTCAATAAGACCCTATGCTCAATAAGACCCTATGCTAAAGAAGATCCTATGCTAAAGAAGACCCTATGCTAAATAAGACCCTATGCTAAAGAAGACCCTATGCTAAAGAAGATCCTATGCTCAATAAGACCCTATGCTAAATAAGACCCTATGCTCAATAAAACCCTATGCTAAAGAAGATCCTATGCTAAAGAAGACCCTATGCTAAATAAGACCCTATGCTAAATAAGACCCTATGCTAAATAAGACCCTATGCTAAAGAAGACCCTATGCTAAATAAGACCCTATGCTCAATAAGACCCTATGCTAAAGAAGACCCTATGCTAAAGAAGACCCTATGCTAAATAAGACCCTATGCTAAAGAAGATCCTATGCTAAAGAAGACCCTATGCTAAAGAAGACCCTATGCTCAAGAAGACCCTATGCTCAAGAAGACCCTATGCTAAATAAGACCCTATGCTCAATAAGACCCTATGCTAAAGAAGATCCTATGCTAAAGAAGACCCTATGCTAAATAAGACCCTATGCTAAAGAAGACCCTATGCTAAAGAAGATCCTATGCTCAATAAGACCCTATGCTAAATAAGACCCTATGCTAAAGAAGACCCTATGCTAAAGAAGACCCTATGCTCAATAAGACCCTATGCTAAAGCTAGAGTTTTACGAGCCGTGGTTTGCAATTCGCCCAGCCCATCAGAAATGGGAAACGTTTCCTCCCCAGGTCCCGCCTCTCTAGCAAGGGGTGAAAAGGTTCGCAAAAAAAAGTTGTAGTTCCAGATCTTTTTGGTGTGAACGCAAAATCCGAGGAACTATCGGAACTATTCCTGGGAGAAGAACTCCGGTGTGAAAGCGCCTAAGAACTGTAATGCCCGTTGCTAAGGAGGATCAAGAAAGAGAAAGGAGGTTCAAATAAAAACAAATCTTAATAATGAAAATGTTTCCACGCAAGTCATAATGTTTTGCAAATTTGGCGGCCCACTTGCAACGCCTTCACCGCCCACTAGGGGGCCGCGGCCCACAGGTTGGGAACCACTGACCTAACGGCTCTTATCAGGCTGCCACTGAGGGACTTCCGGGTCATTTCCCTCCGTTAGGAAGGTTCCTAAACTGACTATTCGACCGCAGCCCTGCAGTGCTAATGTCCCGACGCTTTGATGTCAAGGCGGATCATGAGAGGTTTTATCTCCATATTTAATTATTCTTTCTGCTGATATCAAAAAGTGTGCCATGATATTACATTTATACCAACTCAAAAAATACATTTGAATTATAATCTGATATTGTACATACTGGGTTCTTCCAATGTCTATATTTTGGTTCAAATATTTAGCTTTATCTTCAAAAGGAGATTTAAATGTCCGTTTGAGTCATATTTAAAAGCTGTTGAACAACTCTGTGCTCTGTCCTGAAAACATTAGATTTATGATTAATATGTGGGTTTATTTTTGTAAATGTGTTTACTTTTCTGAAATAATAAAAGCCAAACTTAAAGAGTAAATTCAGACGTTTCTTGCCGATTGTGTATTTGAACTGATTAATGTGTCAAAATGAAAGAGTGTTTGATTAAAACTGATGTTTGTCTGAAGGATTTAATGAAATATTGTGATGCATTTTTTTCCTGTTGCATTTAGTTTTACATAAGGTCCAGTCAGCGCTTCAGAACCAACATTAATTTAAAATACGGAAGCCCTGTGCCCTGAGACCAGTTTCACCGCAAGGACGGAGTACGGTTCAGAACTCTTGACTCGACTGTGATTTCAGGATTTTCCTCCGAATTTTGATTTTTCTTCAGAATTCGGAATTTTTTTGTTCACTTTCTCCTAGAATTCTGACTTTTTCATAATTTTTGAATTTTTCCAGAATGAGTCTTTCTTAGAAACACGTGGATTCCTAGAATTCTTACTTTTTTCATAATTTTTTATTTTTCTTAGAATTATGACTTTTTTTTCAGAGATCCGAGCTCTTCTCTCTGATTTCTCCGCTCTAACATGTCGTAGTTTTCGTCTCAGCTGCCGGCCCGCGGTTGCATCTCATCTTCGGCAGCTGTTTAGTGGGAAAATATTTTTTTCAGAATTTTGAACTTTTTTTCAGAAACCTGACATTTTCTTAGAATTCAGGATTTTTAAAACTAGTTTTTTTCAGAAATGCAACTTTTAGAAAGTGGACGATTCCTAGAATTCTGACCTTTTTATCAGAAATCCGACATTTTCTTAGTTTTCGTCTCAGCCTTTTCGTTGCATCATCTTCGGCAGCTGTTTGGTGCGTACGAGATACGACAGCGGTTGAATGAAGCTGCTCATGGACAGAATCAAGTAGGTGACGCTGGTGACGATGGAGTAGGGAAATAAAAGTTTGGGAAACAACACCTTGATCAGGGACTCTCCGAGCGACGGCAGGTAGTGGAAGTTCACCATCACTAACGCCGTGAACACCAGCTTGAACGCTCTCTTCTTCACCGGGTGCAGATCCTTCCCTCCAGGACCCGGCCGCCGCAGAGACTTCAGGATCAGGATGCTGCTGGTGGAGATGGTCAGCATGGCCACCATCAGGATCCCCAGAATGATCACCATCTTGTAAAACGGCATTAGTTTCGACAGACCGCAGGCCGTGAACGCTAAGACGTTAACCAGCAGGCACAATGACAGGCGGAGCTTAGGTTCTTTGAGACGGAGGAAGATCAACGGGTGACAGACGGCCATGAATGCGTCCAAAGAAATAGCGCAGAGCAGCATCGGACCCCCCGCCTGACTCAAGCCCCAGCACAGGAAGTTAGTGGTCTCCTTTGTTTTATTGAACATGACGTAGATGTACTCGATGACGACCATGAAGCAGAACATCATGTCGAACGCGGCCAGGTTGAGGACGAAGATCTCAGAGGTGGAGCAGATGTTGGGTTTGCCCAGCAGGAGGCGAAGAACCAAAGCGTTGGCCGGGATCCCGAGAGGAGGAACCAGGACTATGATGGGCAGGTAAAACCTAACCAGATCTGAGAAGGGAGCGGTTTCGTTTTGTCCGTCCATCTCTGGGTGAGTTCCGGTTCTTTGATATCTGTGGAAAGAGAAGATGCTTTTACAATGTGCCAATTATTTGGTTCATTCAATCCTTCTGCTTCTGATGGTTAAAAGAACCGGCCTTGGGTTTATGGTACTTAGTCAAGCTGAATATTCTTAAAAATAGTAACTCATAATAAAAGACAAGGCTGCACTTCTATTTGGACTCAATTGTCTCTCTTCATGTCCACGCCTTTTTCCCTGTATGAAGTTTCCTGCTCTCACACTTGGTCTGAATCGACTTGTCACTCTTTAGTTGGACAATGAGGGAGGAGGACGATTAACGTACATTAATCCCCGGCAGGACTACAGGTTATTCTGCTCCAATAAACAGGCTTTTCTGGGGTTTTGATGTGATCGTTTCTGTCTTAAAGACACAGTCAAAAACAAGCTTGTTTAATTCATCTATTCCATTATCATACATTCTACATACAACTAAGTCCAGGGACAGACATACAAAGCAACACATTACATAAAGTGGGGGACCTTTCTCCCTGCGTGCCTCTCCACCTCTGCTTCTTACTTGCTACCCTTTTCCCTCAACCTATCCTAAGGGAGTGCATGTATGTAGACACGTTAGTTTAGCTGCTATAGGCTTAGACTGTCGGGGGGGGGGGGCCTTACTCCGTCTTTCTGGCTGTTTGTACCTGTAATGAATCTCATGCTCCGATTAACCCAGCTTCCCCCAAATCTCTTTTTTGTGTCTATATCTACGCCGGGATCCTGAGTCGAGGCTAATCCTGTTGCTGTGGTCTTGGATCCTCTATCGATCTGAAAAACGCTTTTTTCTCCAGTTCAATGCAAACATTTCTGTCAGGAAACGGTATTTAATCTTAACGATCACTTAACGTCTGACAATACTTTGTCTTTGGTCATCTCTCTTTGCATCACAAACATTATTCTTCACTTTGCATGTATCACGTTTATTATTACAGGTGTCTGTCTAGCTTGTACACATCATGCAAATCCACCTAAGTGGCGGCTTCACATCTTTATAGTTCTGTATGTCTTGTTGTTATAGTCGTAGGAATCTTCCTGCTGTTCAGCATGTGGGGAAGACCACATATTCTTTTTGAAAATGCATATTTGTTTCTGAAGCGTCCAGCTTTGGTTAAACAATCTCACCATGAAAATAAACTTCAGGGAGAGATTTGACCCGACGGCTTCAGGGTGTACCTTTGTATACATATAGAGCGCAGCTATCTGTCGCCCTGCCCTCTATATATATAGATATATATACATATTATATCAAATGTATACATACTATTACTTTTACAGTACATTAGTACCTTAAGTCTGAGTCATTGAGGCACACATTTTTTTACACAAAATTTAAGACATTTTTTTTTTCTCACAGGTTTTAAAGTTTTATCAATATGTACACAGAGGTGGTAGAAGTACTCAGATCTTGGACTTGAGTAAAAGTAGAAGTACTCAGATCTTATTCTTGAGTAAAGTAGAAGTACTCAGGTCTTGTACTTGAGTACAAGTAGAAGTACTCAGGTCTTGAGTAAAAGTAGAAGTACTCAGATCTTGTACTTGAGTAAAAATAGAAGTACTCTGATCTTGTAGTAAAAGTAGAAGTACTCAGATCTTGTACTTGAGTAAAAGTAGAAGTACTCAGATTGTGTACTTGAGTAAAGGTAGAAGTACCAGAGTGTAGGAATATTCTGTTACAGTGAAAGTCCTGCATTCAAAATGTTCCTCAAGTGAAAGACAGTAAAAGTAGTCGTTGTGCAGATTGGTCCATTTCAGAATAATATCTATGATATGTTTTATAATGATTGATCATGAAAGTGTTCTCAAAGCTGGTGAAGGAGCAGCTAGTCTGAAGTACTTTGTAGACTGCAGGGTAGCTGGTGGATTTACTCCAGGTGGAACTAAAGTCTGATTCAACACTTGGTTAGATTTCAAATCATTCATCTGTGAAGTAACTAAAGGTATTAAATACGTGTAGTGGAGGAAAAGTACACCATGTACCTCTGAACTGTAGTGGAGTAGAAGTACACCATGTACCTCTGAACTGTAGTGCAGTAGAAGTACACCATGTACCTCTGAACTGTAGTGCAGTAGAAGTATGAAATAGAATAACATGGATTATGTTTTTGTAGAAATACATCAATAATTTGAAGTTACGTTAAACGTTTAAGGCACTAAAATCTAAGTGAAGTAATCGCCAAGCCTAGCAACAGGATCTTACTTTTCTAGCGTTTGGTATCAAAGTGAAAATAAAGCTCCTTCAGAGAAACATTGAAAAAGACTTTACCTGTCAGTGATGTTCATCAGATGCAGGTCAGCGCTGTCTGACAGAAACCAGACTCTTCATGGAGACTTCCTTCATTTGACTACCCACAATCAAAACTGACAGATGTTGAACCTTCAGTTAAACAACAATGTGGTCTGTTATTGGAAAACTTAACATCGGTTTGACTTCACTATAGAGAACTATATATATATATATTTATTTATTTATTGAGATAAAGCCCTTGAGATGCACCATCTCGTTTTCAAGGGGGTCCCGACAAGACAAAAAGCAAAACATGACACACAAGACAAACCACGTACAGTCTATTAAGTAAAATTCAAGTAATCCATACAATCATTACAATTTGAGACAGTCAAGCAAATCAGTTTCATCAATATCAGTTTCATTAATAACAAGTGCAGACCAGCTGAAAGTGAGATGATAATGCATGTTTAAATAAACCCAATGATGCAAGAGATCTAATAGCAGCAGGTCAAGTAGTCCAGTCTGTTGGGGCTTTGAACACGAACGCTCTTCTGACAATCAATGTTTTTGCAGAGGGGACTGAGAAATACATTTACATTACATTTCATTTAGCTTTTATCCAAAGCGACTTACAATGACCAATTGCAGGGACATTCTCCCTGAAGTAACTAAGGGCTAAGTGCCTTACTCAAGGTCACACTAATGGTGGTGTTCCAGGTGGGATTTGAACTCACAACCTTCCGATCTTCAGCCCACCTCACTATCCATTAGACCACCACTACCCACTTGATCCAACAAAAGGGTGTACCCCAAGGATCAACTCTGGGCCCACTTCTGTTCTCTATTTACATAAATGATTTATCTTCTTGTCTCATTAATTGTCATACTCACCTTTATGCTGATGACACTGTCATATATACATCCAAATCAGATTTCTCTCAAATTCA
Organism: Harpagifer antarcticus; assembly: GCA_902827135.1. Taxonomy (NCBI): domain Eukaryota; kingdom Metazoa; phylum Chordata; class Actinopteri; order Perciformes; family Harpagiferidae; genus Harpagifer; species Harpagifer antarcticus. The sequence goes on along the minus strand of CADEHL010001231.1, from coordinate 320,387 downwards.
TCTGGACAGAGTCTAACTTGATGATTTGGTGGGTAGGGTACAAAATACTGCTTTAACTAAGGGGGATAGTTAAGATAAATGCATAAATATCAGCTGAAGCCAATGTGTCTTCTTACATTTAAAGAAGGCCATTTAAGTTGGTTATACATTGTGCAGTGATGTGTACGAAAAGGACAACCAAGAACAAATCTGCATAGTCTGTTGGAGGCTTTGTTGAGTGGAGCAAGATCTGATTAATGTGCATTTTGGTAGACAACATCACAATAGTCCATAATCGGAAGAATAAGTTGAGAAGCAATTCTCTTTCGGACACTGAGCGTAAAACAATTGCAAGAGCGGTGTAAAACACTGATTCAGTAATTGACTTTTTGTATTACATGCTTTATATGTAGTTTAAATGAAAGTTCAGAGTCTAGCCATACACCAAGATATTTAACTCTATCAACTTTATGCAGAGAAGTGCCATCCTTACATGTTATTACTACATTAGGTTTGGATCTGAGCTTCTGCCTGGTACCAAAGACCATGGTATAAGATGTTGTTCTGTTGAGCAGTAGTTTATTGTGTGATAGCCAATCCTGTAAGATATTAAAATCCAATTGGAGAGAGATCTGAATTGGTGAAAAATCTGATTTGGATGTATATATGACAGTGTCATCAGCATAAAGGTGAGTATGACAATTAATGAGACAAGAAGATAAATCATTTATGTAAATAGAGAACAGAAGTGGGCCCAGAGTTGATCCTTGGGGTACGCCCTTTTGTTGGATCAACAGGTCAGACTGTTTTCCATTAACAACCACACATTGCTTTCTCCTGTGAAGGTACGAGTTAAACCATAACACTGTATTATTGGAAAGGCCAATGCCGTGAAGTTTATCCAAGAGCAGATATCGATCAACGAAATCAAAGGCTTTTGTCAAGTCAATAAAAATGGCACCTGTGAGTTCACCATCATCTGCAGCGGAGTACAAGTCAATCGTAAATTTAAGTAGGGCAGTTGTTGTGGAGTGATTAGGCCTGAAACCAGATTGAACCAGAGATAACATATTATAAGTATTGCAATAATGTGACAGTTGATTATAAATTATTTTCTCCAAAACCTTAATTTTAAGAACTTGTTTTCTATACCATCGAGTCCTGCACTGCCATCCACTTTTAATTCTGTGATAGCTTTATGAACTTCGTGTGGTCGAATCTTCTTAAAAGAAAAAGAACTGTTGCAATATGAGTTACTATTAGAAATACCAGTCGTCACATAGGAGTCAGATAGTAGTGTGGAACATACATTAGCCAAATGCTGATAAAATATTTGGGCAATGGATAACGGGTCATGAATTATTGTATCAGCAGTTCTTATTTTATTAATAGAATGTTTACCTGATTTATTTAAAATAGATTTAATTTTAGTCCAAAATTGCTTGGGATTCTTAAAGTCCGATGTGAGAGATTCTTTATAGTAGTTAGATTTAGCATTTCAGGTTTTGGTTTTACTCAGATTTCGGAGATGCCTGTGTACTTCCCAATCGGCTATAGTTCTTGAATGACGATATATCGACCGTGCTTTATCCCTTTCCCTAAAGAGACTGATGAGTTCAGAATTGATCCAAGGGAGATGTTGACCTTTGACCTTAACCGTTCTCACAGGTGCATGTTTGACATCAGAGAGCTCTTTATGCAGAAAATCCCAAGCATCTTGTACAAAAGGTATTAGTTGAAATCCGTCCCAATTAAGGGCAACAACATCATTAATAAATATATCAACATTACATTTTTTATATTGTCTGATTTTGACTAGTTTTGGAGGTAGTTTAATTAATTAGATTTTCCATACGCAATAAACAATTGAATGATCGCTGAAGCAATCCGACATGACACCAGCTTTTAAGATTCTGTCAGGGTGTGACACCAGTATCCAGTCAAGCAGAGATTGGGTTCTAAGAGTGATACGAGTTGGCTCATTAATTAGCTGTTTAACATTTAGTCTACTCTCTATCGAATGATTTATCCAACCAATCTTTGTTGAAATCCCTAAGCAAGATTATTTCATTTTATTATTATACTTTATTTCAGTCTAACAACCAAAAAAACATTCAGAAAACCCTTGACCTCCAGACCAGGGGACAGGAAGTGAGGAAATGCTGAGTCATGTCAGGGTTTTAGGACTAATTTCTGCACCACTCTACTTCTGTCTGACTGATACCTAGTCACAGGTAGCAGAAATCCCACAGCTTCTACAGGCTGAGATCCTCCTCCTGACCTGGTTGTGAAATGAAATCGTTATGAAACACAGTATTTCTCTTTGTGGGTGTTAGTCGTGACTTTGCAAGCTTGTATTCCCATCAGAGAGTTTTGCATCGCCACACTGAACGCACATCAGTAACTCCTTGCATTATATTTCTCAGCTTGCATCACCTGTTTACTGCACCGTTGCATCAGTGAGACGAATGTGCAGCTGTAGTTCTGCTGCAGATAAATCAAACACAGCTGGGATCAGATGTCCCTTCTTAACATGCACTTTAAATGACATTAAATCTAAAAGCATATTCTGGCCAATGTCTTCGGGAAACTTCAGACGTCTTTATATGTCATATGTCCTTAATGCATATTAACTCAAATACTTAAAGACGCTCCAGACAACAACAGGTGTTCTGAGCCCTGAAGGCAAACACTTACTCAAAGATTAGACATTATTACAAGGGACGTCATTTATTTTAACCCCTGCAGCTGTAATAACGCCCATGTGTTCGTTTTCAAACCACACAATCCCTGAAGCAACCTCATTTTGCGTTACTGCCCAATCGTTGAGAAGATATAACCATCGTCCTTCAGACTAGACCAATCCAACGCTAGTTTAATTCCCTTTGGACGAGTTTATAAACCTCTGTTCTCGTTGATGTTGGGCTACTTACAGAAACCTTTAGCAGAACAAGAGGACTGCAGGGCGCTGTGAACCCTTCCAAGGTAAGATGGGACCTTTATGGAGCATTCATGCATGAGTAGAATAAATGTAGTCCTCTTAGACAATATCTCAGTTTGGTGTTAGTGAAATATCTGGTGGTTTTGGTCTTAGTTGACCAAGATGTCTTTAGTTGAAAAGTCTTTTTTAATGCTAAATATCTCATTACCAAAAAACTAAAGAGCAGAACTCATAAACATTCTTTCTAGAGGAAATCAGTTTTGCAACATTGCTTATTCCACAATATCGTGTGAGTGTTAACTTCAGATGTCTTGACTTGTTGTTCCTTCAATTTGTTTGCATTAAAATGACTTCTGGATCGAAAGCAATGACGTAAGTTTAGACGTTAAAATGTATATTGTCAACTCGTACCTTATCCTCCCGTTTCTTTCTCATAGCTAGCTTGTGCTGTACCTCAGCCACATCGTAGATGCATTAATGCACACAATTACATTACATTTAGCTGACGCTTTTATCCAAAGCGACTTACAATACGTGCGTTCGACCAACAAAATACAACCCTGAAGAAAACAGAATCATAAAGTACATCAGGTTTCATAGAGCCAAACATTTCAAATGCTACTCAGCTGGCTTTAGAGAAGCCAGTCCTTTGTTAGTATATAAGTGCTTTGTTAGTAATTCTATGGCTGGAAGTGGAGTCGAAAGAGATGAGTTTTCAGTCTGGAAGGTGTGTAAGCTTTCTGCTGTCCTGATGTCAATGGGGAGCTCATTCCACCATCTTGGAGCCAGGATAGCAAACCCACGTGTTTCTGCTGATGGCTGCACAATGTACACAATATCTTGTTTCTTATTACTGCACATATTTAATTACAATTCTATTTCAATGGAAATACTGCTATATGTTACCAGACTTTTTAATGTTATTATAGTTTTCGTAAAATAGTTCTCTATCTGTGTTGTTTTTGCTTTTATGTACACCATGACATCAAGTCAAATTCCTCGTATGTATTAAACCTGATTCCTGTGAGATAGCTAATCCTGACACCAAGCTAACTATCTTAAGTTATTTTGATATAACTTTGCATGTCTTGAGTTGCAAGAGAATGTGTAAGAAAAGCCGCTATTAGTATTATTTCAATGCACGTTTTAATGAGAGTGCTGCAGACGGATCAATCGACCAAAGGTGTTATTGTCATAAGCTTCAGTGTAGTGACATTCTTCTGACCTGAGCTCCTCCAACGATGCAACATGTATAATACAATACAGAAGCTGTAACATGTGTCCTTTGCATATCTTTAATTGAATGAGTATCCCATCGTCTCCGTGCGCCATCAGCACTCCTTCCCGATGATGATGAACTCCACCGCCACCCTCTTCCTGAACTCTTCCTCTCATGGACCTCCTCCATGGTTCGAGTTCTCCGTTTGCTCCGTGGCTCCGTACGGATTCGTCTTCTACTTCGGGGTGAAGGTGTTCAACCTGTTGGTGGGAACGCCCTGCAACGTGCTGGTTCTCTGGCAGATCGCCTCCAGGAAGAACGAAGCCTGCACCTCGGACATCTTCGTCTTCAACCTGGCCGTCATGGACGCCTTCTTCTGCCTCATGACACCCATCGAGATGGTGAACCGGCTGCTGCTGGACGACCAGCGCATCTGGTACTTCCAGAGGTTTGCATACGGGATCAAAGACGTGGCGCCGCTGTATCTGGTGAGTTTCTGAAAATATTACCAACCAGAGCAGGGTTACATCTCTACGTCCTCAGAAGTATAAGAATGATAAGCGATAAGTGCTTTAATGGACTGACAAATTATTGAAATAACAATAACAAGAGGCAGCAAGTTTAGTGCTGTATATTGATGTTACACTTCATTAAGGCATAATATTACATTATCAGAGAGGGCAAAGGTACACACATCCTTTACTCAAGTACAGATACTCGTGTTTAAAAATACTCTGGTGAAAGTAGAAGTACTGACTAAACTTCTTTACTCAAGTAAAAGTAAAGAGGCTTTGAAGTGTACTTCAGTAAAAAGTCCCCATAGCTAGCAGCTGCTTTAAAGAGTACCTGACCTCCCTTTATATTAATAGAACAATAATGTCATTGTTAGCTAATGAATGTTTCCATGCTGAACAACGGCAACATGACAACGTTTCCATTGGTCCCTCTTCTTTAGAGAAGACCAGGAAGTGATGGATACACGGATCGTGTTGAAGGTTCAAGGTTCTTTGTTGTCAAACTAACATAGCTACAGAGTAATTATGTCGTTGGAAATCTTAGGTCACAGGCTTCTCCAACAATGCAACACAATAATACAGATAAGCGACAATATTGAAATAATATTAAAATATACTAAATTAAAAGTAATACAAAAAGAAAATTAGTTTTTAAAAACTGAGAGAAAAAAAAAGTGGAATAGAGCAATACGAGTCTATCTACAACTTATTGGAATGATATATTAGATAATAGATAAATAATGACTAAGTAGCAGATGGATGTTATGAAACATGATGCTGCGGTAACGCCTGCCAGACGCTAGCAGACTGAACGGTTTGTGGCTGGGGTGATGGGAGTCTTTTGTAATCCTGAGGGCCTTCTTCCTGAGCCGCTGGGAGTAGAGGTCCTCCATGGATGGCAGCTCCGTCCTGGTGATGTGCTGTGCAGCTTTCACCACCCTCTGTAAAGCCTTACGATTGAGGGCGTTGCAGCTGCCGTCAGGATCCTCTCTATGGTGCACCTGTAGAAGGTCAGGGTCCTCTCTATGGAGCACCTGTAGAAGGTCAGGATGCTCTCTATGGAGCACCTGAAGGTCAGGGTCCTCTCTATGGAGCACCTGTAGAAGGTCAGGGTCCTCTCTATGGAGCACCTGTAGAAGGTCAGGATCCTCTCTATGGAGCACCTGTAGAAGGTCAGGATGCTCTCTATGGTGCACCTGTAGGTCAGGGTCCTCTCTATGGTGCACCTGTAGAAGGTCAGGGTCCTCTCTTTGGTGCACCTGAAGAAGGTCAGGGTCCTCTCTTTGGTGCACCTATAGAAGGTCAGGATGCTCTCTATGGAGCACCTGCAGAAGGTCAGGGTCCTCTCTTTGGTGCACCTGAAGAAGGTCAGGGTCCTCTCTTTGGTGCACCTATAGAAGGTCAGGATGCTCTCTATGGAGCACCTGCAGAAGGTCAGGATGCTCTCTATGGAGCACCTATAGAAGGTCAGGATGCTCTCTATGGAGCACCTATAGAAGGTCAGGATGCTCTCTATGGTGCACCTGTAGGTCAGGATGCTCTCTATGGAGCACCTGTAGAAGGTCAGGATGCTCTCTATGGAGCACCTGTAGAAGGTCAGGGTCCTCTCTTTGGTGCACCTGAAGAAGGTCAGGATGCTCTCTATGGAGCACCTGTAGAAGGTCAGGGTCCTCTCTTTGGTGCACCTGTAGAAGGTCAGGATGCTCTCTATGGAGCACCTGTAGAAGGTCAGGATCCTCTCTATGGAGCACCTGTAGAAGTTGCAGAGTATCCTGGAATCCATTTTGAACCTCCTCAGCCTGCAGAGGAAGAAGAGCCGCTGTCAAGCTTTTTTGGTGGTGGTGTGAAGGGTCCATCTCAGGTCCTCAGTGAAGAGTCCATCTCAGGTCCTCAGTGAAGAGTCCATGTCAGGTCCTCAGTGAAGAGTCCATCTCAGGTCCTCAGTGAACGGTTCATGTCAGGTCCTCAGTGAAGAGTCCATGTCAGGTCCTCAGTGATGAGTCCATCTCAGGTCCTCAGTGATGAGTCCATGTCAGGTCCTCAGTGAAGAGGCCATGTCAGGTCCTCAGTGAAGAGTCCATGTCATGTCCTCAGTGAAGAGTCCATGTCAGGTCCTCAGTTATGAGTCAGGTCCTCAGTGAAGAGTCCATGTCAGGTCCTCAGTGAAGAGTCCATGTCAGGTCCTCAGTGATGAGTCCACGTCAGGTCCTCAGTGAAGAGTCCATGTCAGGTCCTCAGTGATGAGTCCACGTCAGGTCCTCAGTGATGAGTCCATCTCAGGTCCTCAGTGATGAGTCCATCTCAGGTCCTCAGTGAAGAGTCCATGTCAGGTCCTCAGTGATAAGTCCGTCTCAGGTCCTCAGTGATGAGTCCATCTCAGGTCCTCAGTGAACGGTCCATGTCAGGTCCTCAGTGATGAGTCCACGTCAGGTCCTCAGTGATGTGGACACCGAGGAACCTGAAGCTGCTGACTCTCTCCACTGTAGTCCCATTGATGGCGATGGGGGCGTGTCCCTCTCTCTGCTGCTTCCTGTAATCCACAATCAGCTCCTTGGCTTTGCTGACGTTGAGATGGAGGTTGTTATCCTGCACCAAGATGTCAGTTTTCCGACCTCCTCTCTGTACGCCGTCTCGTCGCCGTCGGTGATATGGCCGATGACGGTCGTGTCGTCAGCAAACTTGTTCAAATCACTAGGCATGCCATGACTCACCACCAAACACACATTCAAACCAAAGGAACCAGCCTGTTTGGAAAATGAGAGAAGTAGAAAGTACAGGTATTTGAGTTCAACATGAGAGAAGTAGAAAGTACAGGTATTTGAGTTCAACATGTAAGAAGTAGAAAGTACAGGTATTTGTGTTCAACATGTAAGAAGTAGAAAGTACAGGTATTTGAGTTCAACATGTAAGAAGTAGAAAGTACAGGTATTTGGGTTCAACATGTAAGAAGTAGAAAGTACAGGTATTTGTGTTCAACATGTAAGAAGTAGAAAGTACAGGTATTTGAGTTCAACATGTAAGAAGTAGAAAGTACAGGTATTTGAGTTCAACATGTAAGAAGTAGAAAGTACAGGTATTTGGGTTCAACATGTAAGAAGTAGAAAGTACAGGTATTTGAGTTCAACATGTAAGAAGTAGAAAGTACAGGTATTTGAGTTCAACATGTAAGAAGTAGAAAGTACAGGTATTTGGGTTCAACATGTAAGAAGTAGAAAGTACAGGTATTTGTGTTCAACATGTAAGAAGTAGAAAGTACAGGTATTTGAGTTCAACATGTAAGAAGTAGAAAGTACAGGTATTTGAGTTCAACATGTAAGAAGTAGAAAGTACAGGTATTTGGGTTCAACATGAGAGAAGTAGAAAGTACAGGTATTTGGGTTCAACATGTAAGAAGTAGAAAGTACAGGTATTTGTGTTCAACATGTAAGAAGTAGAAAGTACAGGTATTTGAGTTCAACATGTAAGAAGTAGAAAGTACAGGTATTTGAGTTCAACATGTAAGAAGTAGAAAGTACAGGTATTTGGGTTCAACATGTAAGAAGTAGAAAGTACAGGTATTTGGGTTCAACATGTAAGAAGTAGAAAGTACAGGTATTTGAGTTCAACATGTAAGAAGTAGAAAGTACAGGTATTTGTGTTCAACATGTAAGAAGTAGAAAGTACAGGTATTTGGGTTCAACATGTAAGAAGTAGAAAGTACAGGTATTTGGGTTCAACATGTAAGAAGTAGAAAGTACAGGTATTTGAGTTCAACATGTAAGAAGTAGAAAGTACAGGTATTTGGGTTCAACATGTAAGAAGTAGAAAGTACAGGTATTTGGGTTCAACATGTAAGAAGTAGAAAGTACAGGTATTTGAGTTCAACATGTAAGAAGTAGAAAGAACAGGTATTTGGGTTCAACATGTAAGAAGTAGAAAGTACAGGTATTTGAGTTCAACATGTAAGAAGTAGAAAGTACAGGTATTTGAGTTCAACATGTAAGAAGTAGAAAGTACAGGTATTTGTGTTCAACATGTAAGAAGTAGAAAGTACAGGTATTTGTGTTCAACATGTAAGAAGTAGAAAGTACAGGTATTTGTGTTCAACATGTAAGAAGTAGAAAGTACAGGTATTTGTGTTCAACATGTAAGAAGTAGAAAGTACAGGTATTTGGGTTCAACATGTAAGAAGTAGAAAGAACAGGTATTTGGGTTCAACATGTAAGAAGTAGAAAGTACAGGTATTTGTGTTCAACATGTAAGAAGTAGAAAGTACAGGTATTTGAGTTCAACATGTAAGAAGTAGAAAGAACAGGTATTTGGGTTCAACATGTAAGAAGTAAATACTATACATATTGTCTCCATTCTGTTGCAGGTGTGTATCTGCATGGACCGCTACATGGCCGTGGTCCATCCCATCCTCTTCACTAGAAACCGGGACAATAAGATCCGTTTTTGGATTTCGGCGGTGGTTTGGGTTCTGATCCTCGCCTTCGCCCTCGCCAAGAGCATCCTGGGGGTCATGAGCGTGAACGACCTCTTCAGCGGACTCATCCTCTTCTCCTTCGCCCTCATGGTGTTCTGCAACCTCTCCGTGATGTGGGCTCTGCGGCGCTGCGTGGTCGGGAAGGAGGAGATGAACCCGGTGAAGAGGAAGGCCTTCAAGATGGTGCTCATCATCCTCGCCATCATCGTCTCCACTTACCTGCCGCCCGTCGCTCTCATGCCCTTCATGTCCTACTACAGCTTTATGGTGTTCAGGTGCCGGATATTCAACACACACAGATGTTTTTACTTTAATCCACCAATCAACATGGAGATATTCAGTAGTGATTGTTAGGGACGAGCAGTAAGACAACCGGACCCTTGGTTTATTTAATGTTTCTTTAGTTACCCAAAGATTAATAATAAACCAAGAATCTTTCTAGACCCATAAAGGAGAAGATGGCCAGGTGTGATCGAGCAGGAACGAGAGGTTTCTGTATGCAGACGATCCTTTTCTCTCCCGAAGACTGAATCATAAACCAAGAATCTTTAATAACTGGGCGTATAAAATACGTTAACAGCAAATAACTCAGCGGTAACTGAACAAACTGACCTCAGATAATTGTAATATTGCTCTGTAAAGGGACGATAAAGCATTTAATCGGGGATAGCGCTCACATTAGTCATTTAAAAAGGCAGTCTGGCTCGCTGTCATGAAAGGAGAAAAGATTCAATGTGTAGGAACATAAGCACATATGGTGGGATATATTCAGGAGGAATTATGCTTTATGATGATGATGGGACGCGTGTGGCGCAGTGGACTAGTGCGTAGGTGTTCTGATCAGGGGTCACAGGTTCAAACCCCACTGCAGTCAGCATGTCGTTGTGTCCCTGAGACTCTTCACCCCAAAGTGCTCTTGTGGGGATCGTCCACAGTGTTGAGTATGTAGCGTCTAACAAGTGACATGTAATGTAATAATCACCTCAATCAATAATAATAAGTGTCCTATCTGTAATGCAATACAATTAGTTTCTTAACAAACCGACCTCAGATATTACTAGAGTAAAAGTTGCAATACTACAGACTACTATATATAGTATAAACACACTATGGGTACTATTACTACAATTTGCAAACCAGTTTTAAAACATCTTTACAAACTGTTTCTTTGGTGACCGCTTTTTTTAGTGGAGATATTCAGAATCACACATTTATAAACAACAGATAGCTTCTTCATTTTACTCCATTTACACTTTTTTCTTTTAAAAACCACATGAACATATGATGCTTCAGTATATTCCTGTGTGAGAAATATCATGCAGATGGTGCTGCTACTTACGGCCCGCCCACACGGCGGCGTCGCGTGGACGGGCCGCATTCACTTTGAATGGGGTGACGTCACACTTTGCCTCCGTTGCTCGGGCTGAAAGTTGAGAAGAGTTCAACTTTTGAAGTTGACGGAAGCGCCAGCCAATCAAATCATATCCCAGTACAAGCTCTAGCCAATCAAACCGTGTGCTTGTGTGTCCGGGGCGGGAGATTAATGTGATTGGTTGTTGGTCGCGCACCAGACACGCCCACCGGCAAGCTTCAACGCACGCTGCCGTGTGGACGTACCGTTACAAAAGAGTGGGTTCGTTTAGCTGAAACACTTAAAGGACAAGTTAAAAAAGAAAGTAGAAAGAAAGTGACGTCAAAGAAAACTATTTCTGCTTAAAAGTGAGCAACGATTGAGTTAAACATTTCAGATGTGTGTATCTCACACTTTTATTCATGTATCTTTGTTGTTCATGTTTTATATATCTTTTAAATGAGTGTTTTTAAATGCCATTTCATAATATGTCTCTTAATGCTCTTAATCTTTCATGTTTGTAAAGCACTTTGAATTGCCTTGTGGTGAAAGGTGATGTATAAATAAAGCCTTTAGCTTTTCCTACTTGAGATATAAAACTGTAGTAATGCAAGCGCTCTGATCATCTCACGAACTCAGGTGCCAGATCAGCATCAGCGTGTTCTCCATCATGGACCTGAGCTGCAGCATCGAACCGCTCCTCTACATCACCAAGATGGACGCACGCTGCTGCGGACGCTGCTTACACCGGAGGAAGAAGGAGGAGGATGTGAAGGTGTGATCGGAAAACACGGAAGAGAAAGACAGCTGACGATCTTCAGAGGTCTCCCAAGTGCTGTGTTGATTTATTTGAAAGTAGGCCTGTGTATTGAATTCTCCTTATAAGAGTTCTTTGTTTATTAGACAGTTTTCTATAATGTAATAAATAATAAATGCAAGAAAACTGTAGTTGTTGTCTTTGATGTAACAATATAGACAACTTTATAAGCTATCAAGCTATCAAATATGTTTTGCGGCTCCAGACAAAAGCAATCGGTGGAAAAGGGGGCAAAATGGCTCTTTTGGTCAAAAAGGTTGCAGACCCCACTAGGCCCGTAAACAGTGGCGTTTTTATATGAACAAAAGTGGTGGGGCACGAGCAACTTAGATGTGTGTATAAAAGCTTCTGGTGCTTTTTTAACGATGTAAACAAACAGCTGTAGGCTATCCATGGTTCCGATAGAGAGAAGGTGGGGGGGGGGTAAGGAAAACACACACACTCATCAACGAGGTCACAATATCAATGGATCCAGCAGAGCAATAGCCGATAGTACCATTATACCATTATTAAGCCACTGCTAAAAAAAGAACACCCTCGATACAGTAATTACAGGCCAATTTCAAATTTACCATTTTTAAGCAAAATAATTGAAAAGGTTGTCTACATTGAACTTAACAGTTTTTTGACCTCCAATAACATTTTAGACACCTTCCAATCTGGTTTTAGGTCTCGTCATAGCACAGAGACGGTTTTATTAAAGATTTTAAATGACATTCATTGTAATACCGACTGTGGGAAATCCACAGTTTTAGTTCTATTAGACCTCAGTGCGGCGTTTGACACCGTAGATCACAACATTTTAATAGAAAGACTAGAGAAATGGGTGGGTCTGTCTGGCACTGTCCTAAAATGGTTTACATCCTATGTTGAAAACCGAGAGTATTTTGTTTCAATTGGTAGCTGTACATCGGACAGAACCAAAATGACATGTGGAGTTCCCCAGGGGTCGATCCTCGGGCCCCTTCTATTCAATTTGTACATGCTGCCACTTGCTCAAATAATTAGAAATAACAATATTTCTTATCATAATTACGCGGGTGACACCCAAATCTACATATCACTTTCCATAGATGAATACGGTCCAACTGATTTATTGATCACATGTCTAAAACAAATACATGACTGGATGTGCCGTAATTTCTTACAGCTCAACACACAAAAAACCGAAGTAATTGTTTTTGGAACCACAGAAGAAAGAATTAAAGTCTCTGCGCACCTGGAATCACTATTACTCGAACCGAAAAGTCAAGCAAGAAACGTAGGTATAATTTTAGACTCTGACCTCAATTTTAACAGCCACATCAGGGCAATCAACAGATCAGCCTACTACCATCTAAAAAATATCTCGCGTATTAAAGACCTTATGTCCAAGCAAGACCTTGAAAAACGTGTCCATGCATTTGTTTTTAGCAAGCTTGACTACTGCAACAGCATCTTCACAGGCCTCACAAAAAAATCACTCTGTAAACTCCAACTAATTCAAAATGCTGCTGCCAGAATCTTAACCCGGACAAAGAAAACAGATCACATCACTCCAGTGCTGAGATCGCTGCATTGGCTTCCAGTTAGTGAGAGAATTGACTTTAGGATTTTAATGCACACATTTAAAGCACTAAATGGGCTAGGACCCAAATATATCAAGGACCTCCTTCAGTGGTACGAACCCAGCAGACCCCTTAGGTCTTCAGGCGCAGGCCACTGTTTCATTTGTGAGATCAGAGCGTGGGAAAGCAGCCTGCTGCATCTATGCTCCTAATGCGGAACAAACGCCCAGACCATCTGAGAATGGCTAGCACTTTAGAATCATTTAAATCAGGTCTAAAAACATTTCTTTTTAATATGGCTTTTCAAATTTAAATGTTCTAATTTTCGAACTGTTAAACATGGTTTTCTTGCTTTTAATTAATTATTTTGTGTGTTTTGTATTTCTTCTCAATGTGTTTTCTCTGTTTGATCCTGGAAAGCACTTTGAATTGCATTACTGTATGAATTGTGCTATACAAATAAATTGCCTTGCCTTGCCTTACCATACCTTACCGGGTACCATACCAGGTACCATACCTTACTATATCAGGTACCATACCTTACCGGGTACCTTACCATACCTTACCATACCAGGTACCATACCATACTATACCAGGTACCATACGATAATACTTTAATGGTCAGATCCAGTCTGAAATGCTCCTTGCATCCCAGAAGCTCCATGTGGAACATCTGCTTTTAATTGAACTATTCATATCTTAGACTGCACTGTAACTTTTATCCATGTATTTTTTCTTTTAATGTTTATTTTATTAGCTTTTCTTTTTAATGATTTTAAATGCCATTTTCTTAATGTCTTTCATTTTTTTTTGTAAAGCACTTTGAATTGCCTTGTGTTGAAAAGTGCTATATAAATAAACTTGCCTTGCCTATAAGAACTATGATGCAGACGATGCTGCTACTTACAGAAAAGCGGGTACTTCAAATATAAAACTGTAGTAATTAAATCAGTTTGTTACTTTGAGAGTTGAGTTGTTCCTCCAGGCGGTAGCTACGTCTCGTTAACACCTTGACTTTATTCTGCTTTTCAGAGAGCAATTAGTGGCTCATTAATTAAACACTCACACCGCGGGACCAATTAGCAACAGAGCGGTTAATGAGAGGGCACAACGATGATGTAAGTGTTTAAATAAGACAATACGTATCACAGTGTAAGCAATAAAGAAACACATGCAGTCATTTTATTACATTTGATCAAAGCACATCTTATTTAGAGTTAGAAATGACGTGGAGCAGGACATTAAATCCCTTACATGTTGAAGGTGTTCCTGTGGTTGTACAGATGAGAAAGAGGCACTTTAGCAGTTAAAATGTGTATTATATAGTGTGTGTAATGCTCTTTGTGGCCCATCAAATAAGTGTATTTGAATTTGAAAAAATTGATCGACACGCTAAGAAGAAAACACTGAATAACAGAAAGATTTTGAAATCCTTGCTTTTATAATCCGAGAAATAATAATGAGCAGTAGGGAAATAATGCAAGACAATAATTACAACATTTTCCACAAAATCTTTCTTTAAAATAACAACATTTCAACATTTTATTAAAAGATTAAAAAAATCACATTTTTCATTCTCAGGTGGATACATTTAAGTATAACAACTACATCTCCCATGATGCTTTGAGAGCACATCCATGTCTGAGACTCATGGGAGATAGTGAGTGAAATAAATTCCTGATATATCATATTTAGCATTTTCACAAGGTAACATTTAAATAATAACAACTACATCTCCCATGATGCTTTGAGAGCACATCTGTGTCTGAGACTCATGGGAGATGTAGTTCAGTAGAAATAAACTACAGATATTAACTCTGAGTGATTTTCCTGTGCAGTTCCTTCAGATCCTCCTCACTGGCTTCAGGTCCGTCTTCTGAGGAAACGTACCCAGGATAGGTGGGGTAAAACTGGGGAGGGGCTGTTAGCTTAGCATCCTCTTCCTCCTCCTCCGAAGCTAACAGCGGTATCAACTTAGCGTGAGCGTAGTTGATTTCAAAACCCTCGAAAATAAGCCCCACCCCCGACGCTCCAAGCCCCGCCTCCAGGAGCCTCGCCACCTGGAAGAGGAATAACTTTGACAGTTAAAATGTGTAATATATTCTATCCTATACCTACAAAATCTTTCTTTAAAAATAACATTTCTATTAAAGAAAACCAGGAAGGTTTGATGCTCTCCCACCTTCAGTGCTGCCAGAACCAGCCCCTCGTAGTCCTGCTTCTCTAACCTGAAGATATCGGAGGTCAGAGGTCGGCGCGGCACCAGAACAGTGAACCCGGGGGAGTTTGGGAAGGGCGTGAGGAAGGCCACGTGACTCTGGTCCTCCCAAACCCTCCATTGTTCCTCCTCCTCCCCCCGAATGATGCGAGGAAACAGGCCGGGGTCCGCCGGGTCGACCCCCAGGAAGGAGAGGTTCTGGGGGGCGTTGGGTTCCGGGAGCTGGGCTCTGATCCGGGTCTGGATCTCAGAGAGGCGAGAGGAGGGCCAGCGGGGGGCCGTTCTGGAGGAGATGTATCCTGGATCTATAGCGTTGTAATCCTCCTCTCCCGCCAGGTGGGGGCGCCACTCTGAGGCCAGACCGTGAAGAGGCAGGATCCGGATCTGAGGGGAGGAAATACAAGGTTTTATCAAAATGGAGTCTGACGAAACAATACAATTTTATAATTTTTTTACATTTTTACCTGTCTATTATATTTGATATCTGTTTTAAATGTTCTACTCGTATTTTTAAGTATAGTAAGTAACCATTTTTAAGCTCCATAATAAACACAGATAATATCTATTTAAATCTTCCCGGAGACGTTAAACCGTGGACTCTGACTGTACCACTCTGGACTGTACCACTCCCTCACCTGTGCGGGGGTGTCTCTGTGAGGCCGGTGCACCAGAGCACACCTGAGCACCCCGAGGCGACGGCAGAGCAGCTGGGAGACGCTCTGAGCCCCGAGCAGCAGCTGCAGGAAGCAATGCTCCTCCAGCTGGAAGACGCTCCTCCCTAAGGGCCCGGGGGGGCACAGCTGCAGGGTTACACACCCCGGAGTACAGGGGTGGGGCGAGAGGGAGGCCACCAGACCCTCAGACCTCCAGATCACATGAGGGGGGAGAGAGGACATCCTGTGGGGGGAGAGAGAGCATCATGAGAGGAGAGGGAGCATCATGTTGTCTTCAAAACACATGTTAAAGTACTTTAATACATGGCTTAGTTGAATACTCGATTCTGATTGGTCAATTCAGAACACGTGACACGTTGTTAATCCAGAAGAGACAGACCGCTGTCAAGGACTTATTGACCGTTGTTAAGGACGCTCACATCTGCAGAAAGAAGTCCGTTCGATTGAACTGTTGGGCTGAAAAGCAAACCGCATGTTTGCTTCTTGTCGGGATCCTGATCAGCCTGTCGGGCGTTCTTTCCCCCATAAAGACCGCCTCGCTGCGCATTACCCCTTACGCATTACCCCTTACGCATTACCCCTTACGCATTACCCCTTACGCATTACCCCTTACGTATTACCCCTTACGTATTCCATGCCCCAAAGTATCAACTTTCAAACTAAAGTTATTGTGTGTCATTAGAAAAATATATTGCATGCCATGTTATAAACACGTCATTAAAAAAAGCACACATTGCGTCATAAACAGTTGAAAAGTAAACACCTTAAATTACTCGTAATTAAAAGCTGATAGTGTCTTTGGATCAAACCCTGGACATTTTCGTTGTGGCCAAACTGCGTTACTATTTAAGACACTGCAAACCATTACAAAGACACTTAAAACCACTACAAAGACACTTAAAACCACAAAGACACTTAAAACCACTACAAAGACACTGAAAATCACAAAGACACTGCAAACCACTACAAAGACACTTAAAACCACTACAAAGACACTGAAAACCACAAAGACACTGAAAACCACTACAAAGACACTGAAAACCACAAAGACACTGCAAACCACTACAAAGACACGTAAAACCACTACAAAGACACTTAAAACCACTACAAAGACACTTAAAACCACTACAAAGACACTTAAAACCACTACAAAGACACTGCAAACCACTACAAAGACACTTAAAACCACTACAAAGACACTGCAAACCACTACAAAGACACTTAAAACCACTACAAAGGCACTGCAAACCACTACAAAGACACTTAAAACAACCACTACAAAGACACTGCAAACCACTACAAAGACACTGAAAACCACTACAAAGACACTGAAAACCACAAAGACACTGCAAACCACTACAAAGACCCTTAAAACCACTACAAAGACCCTTAAAACCACTACAAAGACACTGCAAACCACTACAAAGACACTTAAAACCACTACAAAGACACTGAAAACCAGTACAAAGACACTTAAAACCACAAAGACACTTAAAACCACTACAAAGACACTGAAAACCACTACAAAGACACTGCTAACCACTACAAAGACACTTAAAACCACTACAAAGACACTGCAAACCACTACAAAGACACTTAAAACCACTACAAAGACACTGCAAACCACTACAAAGACACTGAAAACCACTACAAAGACACTGAAAACCACAGACACTGCAAACCACTACAAAGACCCTTAAAACCACTACAAAGACCCTTAAAACCACTACAAAGACACTGCAAACCACTACAAAGACACTTAAAATCACTACAAAGACACTGCAAACCACTACAAAGACACTGAAAACCACAAAGACACTGCAAACCACTACAAAGACCCTTAAAACCACTACAAAGACCCTTAAAACCACTACAAAGACACTTAAAACCACTACAAAGGCACTGAAAACCACTACAAAGACACTTAAAACCACTACAAAGACCCTTAAAACCACTACAAAGACACTTAAAACCACTACAAAGACCCTTAAAACCACTACAAAGGCACTGAAAACCACTACAAAGACACTTAAAACCACTACAAAGACCCTTAAAACCACTACAAAGACACTTAAAACCACTACAAAGACACTTAAAACCACTACAAAGACCCTTAAAACCACTACAAAGACCCTTAAAACCACAAAGACACTGCAAACCACTACAAAGACATTTAAAACCACAAAAAAAAAGACACTGCAAACCACTATAAAGACACTTAAAACCACTACAAAGACACTTAAAACCACTACAAATACACTTAAAACCACAAAGACACTGCAAACCACTACAAAGACATTTAAAACCACTAAAAAAAGACACTTAAAACCACTACAAAGACACTTAAAACCACTACAAAGACACTTAAAACCACTACAAAGACATTGCAAACCACTACAAAGACACTGCAAACCACTACAAAGACACTTAAAACCACAAAGACACTTAAAACCACTACAAAGACCTTTAAAACCACTACAAAGACCCTTAAAACCACTACAAAGACACTTAAAACCACTACAAAGACACTTAAAACCACTACAAAGACCCTTAAAACCACTACAAACACCCTTAAAACCACTACAAAGACACTGCAAACCACTACAAAGACACTTAAAACCACTACAAAGACCCTTAAAACCACAAAGACACTGCAAACCACTACAAAGACCCTTAAAACCACTACAAAGACACTGAAAACCACAAAGACACTGCAAACCACTACAAAGACACTTAACACAACTACAAAGACACTGAAAACCACAAAGACACTGCAAACCACTACAAAGACCCTTAAAACCACTACAAAGACACTTAAAACCACTACAAAGACACTGAAAACCACAAAGACACTGCAAACCACTACAAAGACACTTAACACCACAAAGACACTGCAAACCACTACAAAGACCCTTAAAACCACTACAAAGACACTTAAAACCACTACAAAGACACTGAAAACCACAAAGACACTGCAAACCACTACAAAGACACTTAACACCACTACAAAGACACTGCAAACCACTACAAAGACACTTAAAACCACTACAAAGACACTTAAAACCACTACAAAGACCCTTAAAACCACTACAAAGACACTGCAAACCACTACAAAGACACTTAAAACCACTACAAAGACCCTTAAAACCACTACAAAGACACTGCAAACCACTACAAAGACACTGCAAACCACTACAAAGACACTTAAAACCACTACAAAGACACTTAAAACCACTACAAAGACCCTTAAAACCACTACAAAGACACTGCAAACCACTACAAAGACACTTAAAACCACTACAAAGACCCTTAAAACCACTACAAAGACACTGCAAACCACTACAAAGACACTGCAAACCACTACAAAGACACTTAAAACCACTACAAAGACACTGAAAACCACTACAAAGACGTTTAAAACCACTACAAAGACCCTTAAAACCACTACAAAGACACTGCAAACCACTACAAAGACACTGCAAACCACTACAAAGACACTTAAAACCACTACAAAGACACTGAAAACCACTACAAAGACCTTTAAAACCACTACAAAGACCCTTAAAACCACTACAAAGACACTGAAAACCACTACAAAGACCTTTAAAACCACTACAAAGACCCTTAAAACCACTACAAAGACACTTAAAACCACTACAAAGACACTTAAAACCACTACAAAGACACTTAAAACCACTACAAAGACACTGCAAACCACTACAAAGACACTGCAAACCACTACAAAGACACTTAAAACCACTACAAAGACACTTAAAACCACTACAAAGACCCTTAAAACCACTACAAACACCCTTAAAACCACTACAAAGACACTGCAAACCACTACAAAGACACTTAAAACCACTACAAAGACCCTTAAAACCACTACAAAGACACTGCAAACCACTACAAAGACACTTAAAACCACTACAAAGACACTGAAAACCACAAAGACACTGCAAACCACTACAAAGACACTTAACACCACTACAAAGACACTGCAAACCACTACAAAGACACTTAAAACCACTACAAAGACACTTAAAACCACTACAAAGACCCTTAAAACCACTACAAAGACACTGCAAACCACTACAAAGACACTTAAAACCACTACAAAGACCCTTAAAACCACTACAAAGACACTGCAAACCACTACAAAGACACTGTAAACCACTACAAAGACACTTAAAACCACTACAAAGACACTTAAAACCACTACAAAGACCCTTAAAACCACTACAAAGACACTGCAAACCACTACAAAGACACTTAAAACCACTACAAAGACCCTTAAAACCACTACAAAGACACTGCAAACCACTACAAAGACACTGCAAACCACTACAAAGACACTTAAAACCACTACAAAGACACTGAAAACCACTACAAAGACGTTTAAAACCACTACAAAGACCCTTAAAACCACTACAAAGACACTGCAAACCACTACAAAGACACTGCAAACCACTACAAAGACACTTAAAACCACTACAAAGACACTGAAAACCACTACAAAGACCTTTAAAACCACTACAAAGACCCTTAAAACCACTACAAAGACACTGAAAACCACTACAAAGACCTTTAAAACCACTACAAAGACCCTTAAAACCACTACAAAGACACTTAAAACCACTACAAAGACACTTAAAACCACTACAAAGACACTGCAAACCACTACAAAGACACTGCAAACCACTACAAAGACACTTAAAACCACTACAAAGACACTTAAAACCACTACAAAGACCCTTAAAACCACTACAAAGACACTGCAAACCACTACAAAGACACTTAAAACCACTACAAAGACCCTTAAAACCACTACAAAGACACTGCAAACCACTACAAAGACACTGCAAACCACTACAAAGACACTGCAAACCACATAGACACTGCAAACCACTACAAAGACCCTTAAAACCACTACAAAGACACTTAAAACCACTACAAAGACACTGAAAACCACAAAGACACTGCAAACCACTACAAAGACACTTAACACCACAAAGACACTGCAAACCACTACAAAGACCCTTAAAACCACTACAAAGACACTTAAAACCACTACAAAGACACTGAAAACCACAAAGACACTGCAAACCACTACAAAGACACTGAAAACCACAAAGACACTGCAAACCACTACAAAGACACTTAACACCACTACAAAGACCCTTAAAACCACTACAAAGACACTGAAAACCACAAAGACACTGCAAACCACTACAAAGACACTGAAAACCACAAAGACACTGCAAACCACTACAAAGACACTTAACACCACTACAAAGACCCTTAAAACCACTACAAAGACACTGAAAACCACAAAGACACTGCAAACCACTACAAAGACACTTAACACCACTACAAAGACCCTTAAAACCACTACAAAGACACTTAAAACCACTACAAAGATATATATTTTATTCTGTAGATTGTGTACATTACTTTTCACTTTACTGCTTGCTGCTCCTGGTTAGAAGCTAAACTGCATTTCGTTGTCTCCTGTAATCTGTGCAATAACAATAAAGTTGAATCTAATCTTGAGCAGGAACAAATGTATTTACTTAGTAGACTGAATGATGAAACACATTTGTGCATTCTTCAGAAGAGAGAGACTTGCTCTGTCACACTGGGTCAGGCTACAAGGAAGTGGAGAGGGAAATATCACACACAGAAAACTGCAGGATTGCTGGGAATATGCAAAGTTCCAGGGGCGTGGGTTTGGCCGGACGAGTAAGGAGAGAACGAGGCATCTGGAGTGGTTTGCCAAAGCAACCCATTAGCCGTGTTCCCCATGGCTTTCCCCAGAAGCTAATGTGAGTGAGGGTCATGGGAAGGAGAAAAGAGTGGTAAATAAATGAAGTGGGAATTAAAACGAGTACCTGAACGAAAAGTATTGCAATTACCTCAACATTTACACAGATGGATCTAAGAAGCAAGAATGCGTGGGGATAGGCGTGTATATACCAGAACTCAAAATATCAGTGTCAAATAACCATCAGTTTATACAGCAGAAATACTCGCAGCAATTATTGGGCTACAATGGGTTGCATATCGGCATCGCAACCACAACCTCACACACTGGTACTGAAAGTGCATCAAAGTGTTCCTAATGGAGCCAAATATACCAACAGATGTATGTGAACGACAGAAGAAGCGATTGAAATGTGTATTTCCTGGTTATTCGACAAAGGCCACGCCCCTGATACATCTGCCTATACGTTATAGAATATCACCAGTTGTTCGGCCCACATCTTGTTCGGTAACACCTGCACATGAGGGGCCAAAGGGAATGAGCATGCTGATAAGTTAGCAACAGAGGAAGGAAATAGCAAAACCAGTTGGAGCCTGATGGGGACACTGGGAACAGAAGGTGAGGGGGTAAGAGCTACCAGGAAGGCCATTCTTAAGTATTTGAGTGAAAAGGGATTGATTGGAAGAATTTTAAACAACGTAAATACAGTGGTATAATTCCACAAGTGGTGATAGGATGATATGGTGATACACACTCTTGTACAGTAGGTGGCGGTATAAGAAGAAGAAGAAGAAGAAGAAGAAGAAGAAGAAGAAGAAGAAGAAGAAGAAGAAGAAGAAGAAGAAGAAGAAGAAGAAGAATCGGCTATTCTCGTCTACTTTCGAGGCGAGCCGCAGCTCATCTCCAACAAGCCTATTGTTAGAACGTTATAGGTCACGTGATCTGACCTACCTTCTGATGAGAGTCCTTGGAAACAGCATGAAGTGGATAAAGACACACACCTGTCCTCTGATCAGAGAATAGAGAGGTAAACACGAACAGCTGACAGACAGCTGACTTCTGCTCGTTCTTCTTCTTCTTCTTCTTCTTCTTCTTGTGCATCCAAAATATTGCATTACTGCCTTCCACTGGTTTGATGATGAAACTACAATTATTGATATTTTCAACAAAGTCAAACCTTCAGAGTCAGAAACAGGTTTATCCCCAGGTAGGTTCACACATACGAGGAGTTTGACTTGATGTCACGGTGCAGACATAACATATAAAATAAGAAATCTAATATAAAACAAAAAATCTTTAAGGACACCGTAATAAAATATAGTTAAATAGCAATAAAATAAAGCAGTGATTTGCATGGAAATAGAATGAATTATAGGATATGAAATATGTGCAGTAAGCAGTAGGAACATTGTGTGCTGGTTCTGGTCCTGATGGAGATACAAATACAGTGAGCAAAACATGAAACAACTACTTTTACTCAAGTACAAGATCGGAGTACTTCTACTTTTACTCAAGTACAAGATCTGAGTACTTCTACTTTTACTCAAGTACAAGATCTGAGTACTTCTACTTTTACTCAAGTACAAGATCGGAGTACTTCTACTTTTACTCAAGTGCAAGATCTGAGTACTTCTACTTTTACTCAAGTACAAGATCTGAGTACTTCTACTTTTACTCAAGTACAAGATCGGAGTACTTCTACTTTTACTCAAGTGCAAGATCTGAGTACTTCTACTTTTACTCAAGTGCAAGATCTGAGTACTTCTACTTTTACTCAAGAACAAGACCTGAGTACTTCTACTTTTACTCAAGTACAAGATCTGAGTACTTCTACTTTTACTCAAGTACAAGACCTGAGTACTTCTACTTGTACTCAAGTACAAGACCTGAGTACTTCTACTTTTACTCAAGTACAAGATCTGAGTACTTCTACTTTTACTCAAGTACAAGATCTGAGTACTTCTACCTTTACTCAAGTACTAGATCTGAGTACTTCTACTTTTACTCAAGTACAAGATCTGAGTACTTCTACTTTTACTCAAGTGCAAGATCTGAGTACTTCTACTTTTACTCAAGTGCAAGATCTGAGTACTTCTACTTTTACTCAAGAACAAGACCTGAGTACTTCTACTTTTACTCAAGTACAAGATCTGAGTACTTCTACTTTTACTCAAGTACAAGACCTGAGTACTTCTACTTGTACTCAAGTACAAGACCTGAGTACTTCTACTTTTACTCAAGTACAAGATCTGAGTACTTCTACTTTTACTCAAGTACAATATCTGAGTACTTCTACTTTTACTCAAGTACAAGATCTGAGTACTTCTACTTTTACTCAAGTACAAGATCTGAGTACTTCTACCTTTACTCAAGTACTAGATCTGAGTACTTCTACTTTTACTCAAGTACAAGATCTGAGTACTTCTACTTTTACTCAAGTGCAAGATCTGAGTACTTCTACTTTCACTCAAGTACAAGATCTGAGTACTTCTACTTTTACTCAAGTGCAAGATCTGAGTACTTCTACTTTTACTCAAGTACAAGACCTGAGTACTTCTACTTGTACTCAAGTACAATATCTGAGTACTTCTACTTTTACTCAAGTACAAGATCTGAGTACTTCTACTTTTACTCAAGTACAATATCTGAGTACTTCTACTTTTACTCAAGTACAAGATCTGAGTACTTCTACTTTTACTCAAGTACAAGATCTGAGTACTTCTACCTTTACTCAAGTGCAAGATCTGAGTACTTCTACTTTTACTCAAGTGCAAGATCTGAGTACTTCTACTTTTACTCAAGAACAAGACCTGAGTACTTCTACTTTTACTCAAGTACAAGATCTGAGTACTTCTACTTTTACTCAAGTACAAGACCTGAGTACTTCTACTTGTACTCAAGTACAAGACCTGAGTACTTCTACTTTTACTCAAGTACAAGATCTGAGTACTTCTACTTTTACTCAAGTACAATATCTGAGTACTTCTACTTTTACTCAAGTACAAGATCTGAGTACTTCTACTTTTACTCAAGTACAAGATCTGAGTACTTCTACCTTTACTCAAGTACTAGATCTGAGTACTTCTACTTTTACTCAAGTACAAGATCTGAGTACTTCTACTTTTACTCAAGTGCAAGATCTGAGTACTTCTACTTTTACTCAAGTGCAAGATCTGAGTACTTCTACTTTTACTCAAGAACAAGACCTGAGTACTTCTACTTTTACTCAAGTACAAGATCTGAGTACTTCTACTTTTACTCAAGTACAAGACCTGAGTACTTCTACTTGTACTCAAGTACAAGACCTGAGTACTTCTACTTTTACTCAAGTACAAGATCTGAGTACTTCTACTTTTACTCAAGTACAATATCTGAGTACTTCTACTTTTACTCAAGTACAAGATCTGAGTACTTCTACTTTTACTCAAGTACAAGATCTGAGTACTTCTACCTTTACTCAAGTACTAGATCTGAGTACTTCTACTTTTACTCAAGTACAAGATCTGAGTACTTCTACTTTTACTCAAGTGCAAGATCTGAGTACTTCTACTTTCACTCAAGTACAAGATCTGAGTACTTCTACTTGTACTCAAGTGCAAGTGAGCTGCTGCCTATTGAAAGGTGAACGTGACGTTTAACTCGTGGGTTTATATATACAGTCTAGTTACAATGACCTTTCCTCCTTCTGTTGACACATTATAATATCAGTATCATGTTTTTGAAACGCTATACAGTCAGCCGCCAGCAGAGGGCGCTCTCGAGCTGCAAAGTGAAGTGCCTCCTCATTGGTTGAACCATCGCTTCATTCAACACCTCCTGACTCTATAAATGAAATGAAACGCATGCAACATATTTTCTTAATAACCACTTCCTGTTTCTGGGGAAATTCGATATACGATTAAACACACACACACACACACACACACACACACACACACACACACACACACACACACACACACACACACACACACACACACACACACACACACACACACACACACACACACACACACACACACACCCTACATTCCTGTGCTATTAATCTTCATAACCTTAAACTAGAAATATTTCGGCCTTAATCTTACACATAAAACATATTTTAAGACTCGTTGTGTTCCTCACAAAGATAGGCGCGCGCGCACACACACACACACACACACACACACACACACACACACACACACACACTTTGTCTATTTTTATATATTTACAGATGTTACATATGTCCACATTTTAACCAAATGTATAATGTAGGTATAACTCTTATTTTATTTATATATTCTTTTAACAATTTTTACTTTAATTTCTCATTTTAATTCAAATAACTTATTCTAAATGTGTTCTATGTGTATTGTAATCTTAATGGCACGTTCTTGTGTATTTCATTGTAAATGGAGCATTTGTTACCGAACCCTCAGGATAATGAAAGTGTTCTTCTTCTGATGTACAAAACAAATATATGAAATATGATATGCTCATAAACATAAAGCAGAATGCACCAATTATATATTACACATCTGTATGTTATGTATAGCTGCTATTGTGTGTAATGTCTGGTTTGATTGGGTGATCAGTTCTTAGAGAGAATTCATTGGCCTGTAAATCTGATGCCTGATGTTTTCAGTGTAGCACGTGTGTTCAGTGTGTCCCCCTCAGTTTGCACGTGTGAGAGACAGTTAAAGTGAGCATCCTGCCCCTCCCTGCAGTACATCTGAGCAGCTGACCTCCGTAACGAGCTCAGCTGCTCAGAGCACAGGAGGAGGAAGAGACTCTGAAGATCTGAACCTGATTCCCTCAGGGTCACACGAGCACAGAAACTCTGACTCAAGAACCACATGCATGGTTCACTGAGAACTCCACCTGCACTCTAGTCTGTGTTGGATATGGCGTGTGTGTTACATGTGGACCCCTCGTTCCTGCTGTGTGATTGTGACGTGCTATATGTGACATGTATGTAGTAACTAGTGTTCATTTCGTTGACTAAAACTATGACGAAATGTGTTCGTCAACGACCTTTTTTTCCATGACGAAAACGAGACGATGACGAGACGGCACCGACGGCAGTAAACAATAACTGTAACGAAATCATCATGCGATATCGTTGACGAAAAGTGACGAGACGAAAATGTAGTTTACTAAATAGAAACTATGCCAAAATCTCTCTTTACTTTCGTTGACGAAAAATGAGGAGACGAAATATTATCAAAGATAACATGACATCTCTGATAGTCAGTTTTTCTCCCTGCAGTTCCATTTCCGGTGCTGCGGCAGGGCAGCAGCTGTGTGTCTGCGGTGCGCGCGGCGGTACATTTGAATTACACACTATGAACTGTCAGGAAGACTCGGGTCTAACTCATGGTCTAACTCGTGGTCTAACTCGTGGTCTAACTCGTGGTCTAACTCGTGGTCTAACTCGTGGTCTAACTAACTTTATTTAACAGAAAATAAAATGGCAACAACAGGGCTTGGGAGCAGTGGTCGCACTCCCGTTAACCGAATACCCCCCGTCAGCGCGAGTGATTGATAAATTGTGCACTCGACGGGTAATAATGGATTATGACGGAAATGTTACGATCCAGTCCGTCAAAATGACTGACAACGGAAAAGTCTAAAGCCACCACTGCTTGGGAGAAAGAAACGATGTGATATTTGGGCCCATTTTCATGGTTGCGAATGCATTGTTTCATCAGAAGGGAAGCAATGTGGCCACAACACAGAAAACACCACAAACCAGATACTCTCTGCAAAGCTGCTCAATCATTCAACCTGTGGTTCATCAAATAAGGACAAGATATAATCTTATTTATATATACTAAAATGACACATTATTGGTTTTGGCTAGACTAGTTTGACTGAAATGTTCTATATAATCTGATGACTAAAAAAGACTCAACAGTTTTCATTGACAAAAAGTAGACTAAAATAATTAGTTTTCTCTGACTAAAATAAGACTAAAATGCTCAGACTTTTAGTCGACTAAATCTTGACTAAATAAAAACAGGATGAAGGTGACTAAATATGACTAAAACTAAAAAGTAAATTTAACACAGGACTAAGACTAAAACTAAATTAAAAAATAGCTGACGGAATTAACACTAGTAGTACCGTGTGTTGTTTGCATTTTATTGTTCTCTTTGATCCTTTCTAAACTAAACTGAACACATGCAGTTTTACAGGTCAAACTATGTCAAGTTAAAGGGGTTAGAATCTGCTCTTGAAGTCTTGAAGGTGTTCTGCATCAGAGCTGAGAGGAAATGTTGTTTATTTTTATATATATTCTAATAATCTTCAGAAAGCATTACAATTAAAACTATGCTTTAATATTCCTGATACACGACAAAGACAAAAGGACCACAAAGACACGACAACTAGCACAAAGCCACTGGAAAGGACTGCAAGGAGACTACAAACAACTAGGAGACTTAAGACGACTTCAAAAAGAGACTTAAAACAACTACAGAGAGACTGATAACAACTACAGAGAGACTGATAACAACTACAGAGAGACTGATAACAACTACAGAGAGACTGATAACAACTACAGAGAGACTGGTAACAACTACAGAGAGACTGATAACAACTACAGAGAGAGACTGATAACAACTACAGAGAGACTGATAACAACTACAGAGAGACTGATAACAACTACAGAGAGACTAGAGACGACTACAGAGAGACTAGAGACGACTACAGAGAGACTGGTAACAACTACAGAGAGACTAGAGATGACTACAGAGAGACTGATAACAACTACAGAGAGACTGATAACAACTACAGAGAGACGACTACAGAGAGACTAGAGACGACTACAGAGAGACTGGTAACAACTACAGAGAGACTAGAGACGACTACAGAGAGACTGGTAACAACTACAGAGAGACTAGAGATGACTACAGAGAGACTGATAACAACTACAGAGAGACTGGTAACAACTACAGAGAGACTAGAGACGACTACACAGAGAGACTGATAACAACTACAGAGAGACTGGTAACAACTACAGAGAGACTGGTAACAACTACAGAGAGACTAGAGACGACTACAGAGAGAGACTGATAACAACTACAGAGAGACTGGTAACAACTACAGAGAGAGACTGATAACAACTACAGAGAGACTGGTAACAACTACAGAGAGACTGATAACAACTACAGAGAGACTGGTAACAACTACAGAGAGAGACTGATAACAACTACAGAGAGACTGGTAACAACTACAGAGAGACTGGTAACAACTACAGAGAGACTGATAACAACTACAGAGAGACTGGTAACAACTACAGAGAGACTGGTAACAACTACAGAGAGACTGGTAACAACTACAGAGAGACTGGTAACAACTACAGAGAGACTGGTAACAACTACAGAGAGAGACTGATAACAACTACAGAGAGAGACTGATAACAACTACAGAGAGAGACTGATAACAACTACAGAGAGACTGATAACAACTACAGAGAGACTGATAACAACTACAGAGAGAGACGACTACAGAGAGACTAGAGACGACTACAGAGAGAGACTGATAACAACTATAGAGAGACTGGTAACAACTACGAAGACACTTAAAATATCTGTACTAGACTCAAAATAACAACAAACAGATTGAAAACAACTACAAAAACACTTTAGACTATTTCAAAGACACTTAAAACAACCATAATGAGTCAGAAAACAACTACAAAGACACTTAAGTCACTTAAGACGACTGCAAAGACACTTAAAACAACTATAAACAGAATGACAACAACCAAAAATAAACTAAAGAGAACTGCAAAGACAGAGACGGCTATAAAGACACTTAAAACAACTTCAAAGACATTAAAGACGAGTGCAAAAGTAGAAAAGCATATTTAAAGACACATAAAGAGAGTTACTCCGAGAGAGTCAGTTCTTTGCTGTAAACTGTGGTGAACTGAGTAGTAACTGTAATATATATATACACACACTGTGTATACTGTGTGAGGGTATAGAAGGTAATTCACACAGCCTCTGATGCTCTGAGACAATCATCACGTTTATTTAAATTACATTACAGGACTTGATGGCATGTGACTCACTGAGAGGAGGGGGAACCCAGTAAGGCTGTCAGGCTTTAAATAGTTCCTCCACTGTACATGTGTGTTAGCTCAGCAGTTAGAGCACAAGCTGTGAGTGGGTATTCCAGCTGATAGGTTAGATCAAGGAGACGTTTCGACAGCTGTGGATATTTACATATTTGAAGAGACAGAAGTATAGGATACCGACTGATATACACCTGAACATCAGCAGGAGAGGACTCTTTAAAGTAGAGACACTACATAGTGATATACACCTGAACATCAGCAGGAGAGGACTCTTTAAAGTAGAGACACTACATACTGATATACACCTGAACATCAGCAGGAGAGGACTCTTTAAAGTAGAGACACTACATAGTGATATACACCTGAACATCAGCAGGAGAGGACTCTTTAAAGTAGAGACACTACATACTGATATACACCTGAACATCAGCAGGAGAGGACTCTTTAAAGTAGAGACACTACATAGTGATATACACCTGAACATCAGCAGGAGAGCACTCTTTAAAGTAGAGACACTACATACTGATATACACCTGAACATCAGCAGGAGAGGACTCTTTAAAGTAGAGACACTACATACTGATACACACCTGAACATCAGCAGGAGAGGACTCTTTAAAGTAGAAACACTACATACTGATATACACCTGAACATCAGCAGGAGAGGACTCTTTAAAGTAGAGACACTACTGACATAATGAAACCTAATCAAGTGCAGACTCTCTGTCATGTGAGGATATTTTCTGTGTCTGAAAATAAACAAACCGACGTGCTTCTAATTAAAAGAAGGAATGTGACGAGACAGGAATAATTTCTCTGCTTCAAGCCGACACTCCCAGGATCTGCACCAGCATGCCGATAAGTACACACACTTTACTACACACACACTTTACTACACACACACTCTATAGCACACACACTTTACTACACAAACACTTCTCAACTTTTTCAGGGTGTGTGAAGCACATTTGAAGGAGACACTCAGGAGACACTCAGACTCAGAAGACACTCAGAAGACACTCAGGAGACACTCAGGAGACACTCAGACTCAGAAGACACTCAGGAGACACTCAGGAGACACTCAGACTCAGAAGACACTCAGGAGACACTCAGGAGACACTCAGACTCAGAAGACACTCAGGAGACACTCAGGAGACACTCAGAAGACACTCAGGAGACACTCACGAGACACTCAGACTCAGAAGACACTCAGGAGACACTCAGGAGACACTCAGAAGACACTCAGGAGACACTCACGAGACACTCAGAAGACACTCGGGAGACACTCAGGAGACACTCAGGAGACACTCGGGAGACACTCAGGAGACACTCAGAAGACACTCAGGAGACACTCAGAAGACACTCGGGAGACACTCAGGAGACACTCAGACTCAGGAGACACTCAGGAGACACTCAGACTCAGGAGACACTCAGGAGACACTCAGGAGACACTCAGACTCAGGAGACACTCAGGAGACACTCAGACTCAGAAGACACTCAGGAGACACTCAGAAGACACTCAGGAGACACTCACGAGACACTCAGAAGACACTCGGGAGACACTCAGGAGACACTCAGGAGACACTCGGGAGACACTCAGGAGACACTCAGAAGACACTCAGGAGACACTCAGAAGACACTCGGGAGACACTCAGGAGACACTCAGACTCAGGAGACACTCAGGAGACACTCAGACTCAGGAGACACTCAGGAGACACTCAGACTCAGAAGACACTCAGGAGACACTCAGGAGACACTCAGGAGACACTCAGGAGACACTGATGTCTACTCTCTTCTTTGTATAGCAGGGACAGCAGAGGTGTGAGTAAAGTCCCAGATGCAGTGATGGATGAAAAGCTGCTGTCCTTTAGAACACAACAGGAAGTGAAGCCGGTGTGAGAGGAACACAGGGATTCAAACAATAGGCCTCCTTTAAACAGCTCTTTAGTAGCTGTGTGTGTGTGTGTGTGTGTGTGTGTGTGTGTGTGTGTGTGTGTGTGTGTGTGTGTGTGTGTGTGTGTGTGTGTGTGTGTGTGTGTGTGTGTGTGTGTGTGTGTGTGTGTGTGTGTGTGTGTGTGTGTGTGTGTGTGTGTGTGTGTGTGTGTGTGTGTGTGTGTGTGTGACTGCAGACTAAATTTACACAGCTGTTTGACACACACCTGTGAGTCTCACGAGAAACTACAACGACTTGTTTTCAGTATCAGGATGCATCCACACACACACACACACACACACACACACACACACACACACACACACACACACACATACCTGTGAAACATGTCTGTCTGGTTTCACAGTTTGAGCTTCTCGTAAACTCTTCTCTCCAGATGTTTCTCTCGCTCTCGTTTCCTGACATTTAGGATTGCAGGCGGAGAAGTGAGACTGCACTTTTTACACACACACACACACACACACACACACACACACACACACACACACACACACACACACACACACACACTTGAAAGTGTTCCAGTTTGAACTTGTCTGCCAGCTTAACGTAAGAGAGTTTGAACACTCACAGAACTTTGTATCAGATACAGTTGCAAGAAAAAGTGTGTGAACCCTCTGGACTCTCCACACATAGCGTTGTGTGCTCCTTCCAAACAGCTCAGCTCTGGTTTCATCTGTCCACAGAACGTGTTGCCAGTAGTGCTGTGGAACATCCAGGTGCTCTTTTGCAAACTTCAAACCTGCAGCGATGTGTTTCTGGACAGCAGTGGCTTCCTCCGTGGTGTCCTCATGAACTTCATTCTTGTTCAGTGATTTACGTATCGTAGATTCGTCAACAGAGATGTTAGCATGTGCCAGAGATGTCTCTAAGTCTCTAGCTGACACTCTAGGACTCTTCTTCCCCTCATTGAGCATTCTGTGCTCTTGCAGTCATCTCTACAGGACGGCCTAGGGAGAGTAGCAACAGTGCTGAACTTTCTCCATGTATAGACCATGTGTCTTACCGTGGACTGATGAACATCAAGGCTTTCAGAGATGCTTCTGTAACTCTTTCCAGCTTTATGCAAGTCAACAGTTCTTAATCGTAGGTCTTCTGAGAGCTCTTCTGTGCGATGGTTCACATCTGGCAATGCTTCTTAAGAATAGAACATTCAGAACTGGTGTGTATTTTTTATAGGGCAGCTTTAACCAACACCTCCAATCTCGCCTCATTGATTGGACTCCAGGTCGGCTGACTCCTGACTCCAGTTAGCTCTTGAAGAAGTCTTTAGCCTCGGGGGTCACATCCTTCCACCCTGCACTGTGAACGTTTACATGGTGTGTTCAATAAAAACATGAAAACATATAATTGTTTGTGTGGTATTAGTTATAGCAGACTGTGTTTGTCTATTGTTGAGACTTAGATGAAGATCAGAACACATGTTAGGACCATCTTATGCAGAAATCCAGGTCGTTCCAAAGGGTTGACTTTTTCTTGCAACTGTATACATACATATATATATATTATGAATGAAGTCCTAGAATCACTTTTAAACATGCAAGATTCAAAGAGACACAAAGAACATGCATGAACACATCTGTCTTGTTTAATAATAACTATCAGTGATGCTGTTTGTGGATCAATGCTATAGAACATTACATCGTTGTGTTACCATCATTATTCAAGATGTGTGTATATTATTAAAGTTATATTGTGTTCCTAATGTCAGGAACTCTCTCCCAGAAACCTGCGACTCTCACTGTATTTAAAGAGCCGGTGACACGAGTTTCCCCCATCATCCAAACCCATCACTTTGAGTAAATATCGTCCCCTTGAAAACCGTTACTGAACTGATTTTGGATATTTGTACTTTGATTAATTAATCTGCCCTTCAATGTTGACCATTTTCTGGATCTTCTCGGGGATTCTTCAAGTCCCGCCAAATTACGTGTGACGTCATTGCGGGCACAGCGCTCCAGCTGCACCGTTCAGGATCCCAGCATCTGCATGTAAACGCACGATGGCCACACAGCAGCAAGCTCAGACAGCGAGGACAGTTTCATTGTGAACGTGTCTGAGAGCTCATATGAGGCTGAAGGATCGGTTTATGTTGTATCTGTTAGAAGTTTAGGAATTAGGTCAATATGGGCGATCATACGGTCATGGAGCCAGTGGTGGACTGGGACTAAAAATCATCCCGGGACTCTCGACCGGCCCACTTCGGTACCGCAAGTAAATTGTCAACGGGGGGAGTGGGAGATGTGATAGTGACTTATCCGACCGGCCCACTTCTGTACCGGCCAATCGGGATTCGTCCCGATGGCCAGTCCGCCACTGCACCCAGCCCACGTAAACTGTCAACGGGGGGAGCCTCGCTGCGGGGAAACGGTGGACCGAGAGTCCCGATCGGAGTGGGAATAATAATAATAATAATCCGTGCATTTTATCCATTCATTTCCAACATTGTGGTAAAAAACCACGTTTAATCCACGTTGGTGTTCAACTACAAAAAGCATCGGTTTGTTTTCTCATCAGGAAATGCAGACCGGCTCAAACAAACGATTTGTAATCATCATCCTCACGATCATTTAATGTATCATATGTTCGCCGAATTGACTTGAAAGCACTAATAAATGTAGTTTCATCCACTTGAGTTTACAACTACAAAAATAATCGATTTGTTTTTATATCACATCCTATGGGAGGAAATTCAGCAGCTCTCACTGCCGATCTGTAATCCTAATTTAATCATCTTCACCGCGATCATTTATGTTTATGTTCGCCGAATTGACATGAAAGCACTGACACATATGAATATACTGTAGTCAACTTCATTACAACGTTATTAACGTGCCTAAACTCAGTAATTCACAATTTCTACGCATGACAGCACACTTTGTCCGTGTTTGGCTCTCTCGCCGCACAGTGAAGCGTTCCCGCGTTGGCGTCACTTCCGGCTTCCCCCATTTCCCCGCGAACGGTATCGCACCTTCTTTTTTAAACTGACGGTTCGAGATGACTAGTAGCCCAATATTTCATTGCACAGCAGTTGTTGGGATGCTGTCACAGGCTCTTTAAGTGAAGACTTGCTTTCAACCCGGTCTTATTCCGTTAGAGCGTGATGTTATTCACTGTCTCTTTAAAGCCTGTTTTTAAATACCATATTTTGCATTTCTACTTAAAAATTAATTCGTAAACGTGTTGCCTTTAAATGTTCACACTGTTCTTTTGGAAACTACTGGCATGTCTTATCTTCTGTACACACCTTTATCTCTCTGAACACACACACGGCCAACAGGAAGTGTGTGTTCACTGGAACCGGTCCATCAGGATCCGCCTCTCTCTCTTCATGGTTCTCATGTATTTATTTACACATTCAAATGGCGTCCAGAGAACATGTGTGAATATTTAAATGACTGAGAAACTACTGGTAAATGATAACGTCAACACTTTCATTCCCTTTAAGTTATACTTCTTATATTCTGTCTTTTCATCAATGCTTCGGTTCCAGCTTCTCAAACGTAAGGATGTGTTGCTTTTCGGTTCGATACCCCAGGCTCCTGCTGAAGGAAACGTCATTTAAACAAAACACATTATTTCTGGTTCTTCTCTGCTTTTAATGAAGAGGTTAGTTTTAAGCGACTGCATCCTAAAAACGATCGATAAGTTTTACTTTGCACGTCTTCGCATCGAGGAGAACACGTACGACTCGTTCAATACCAACAGCCCGTCTCAGTGTGCGCAGCAGGAACTGTGCGATCAGGAAAGCACCGACACGTCGCTGAGCACTGAAAGATATTTATTAGAAAAGAGGAGCAAAGCATTTTTACAAGACGATCAGCAGCACAATCAGGATTACCCTGCGATCAATAACAGGAGCTTCTATATCTGCAGCACAGGAGGAAACACTATATATATACACACACACACACACACGCACGCAGTTTAACGTCAGGGACTGGTGGAGGTGTCGAGGCCCTTTCTGGACTTGAAGCTCTTGAGACGGGGGTTCACTGAAGCGAGGGAACGGCAAACTGTTAGTGCAGAGGTGCATTGTGGGGGCTGAGGGACCTTCCCCCCCTCTTCACGGAGCCTTGCTCTTGGTGCGGCGCCGTCGGACCTCCTCCATCAGCTCCGTCAGGTACTTGATCTCCCGGCTGATGGCCTCCGCTCTCTCCTCCAGAGCTTCGTTCTTCTTCATCAGCTCCTCGCACTCCTCGCTCACAAGGTCCTGCTCCACCCGCTTCTTCTGCCGGTACCGAGTGGCCGCCGTCTTGTTCTGCTCCATCTTCTTCAGCTTCTTCTCCACCACTTTGGGAGCGCCGGACACCGACTTCATTTTGATGGAGATGGAGGAGGAGGAGGAAGAGGAGGAGGAAGGTTCTGGTTTTTTAGAGTACGGCTTGGTCCTGGAGGAAGAGGGAAGCGTTGGAGTTGGAGGAGAAGAAAGGAGGCGAGGGGGGGAGTCGGTGAAGGACTCGATGCCTGAGTCGCTCTCACAGTCGCTGGATGGAGGAGAGGTTTTGATTGGCTGATCGGGGAGAGCGTTCACTACCAACATGTGGCCTGAGGGGGGAGGAGAGGGGAGTACAACGGGAGAGGAGAGGACATCCAGGACGTCCACTTCACTCCCCAGGTCCAGGGTGAAAGCAGGGGAGGGGGGCTCGGACTTCAGCACCAACTCCTCCTCCAGGGGGAGATCCAGAGGCAGAGGGAGGGAGGAGTGGAAGGTGTCCAGGGGGAGATCCAGAGGCAGAGGGAGGGAGGAGTGGAAGGCGTCCAGGTCCAGGTGGGGGTCCAGGGAGGCCAGCAGCTCCTCGGGGGAGTCGTCAGAGCCAATCAGAGACTCCAGGTCCAACTCACTCAGGTCGATTTTCTCCGACATCCAGTCCATGCCAGCGAACGCATCGTCTGCCGAGAGAGGAGAGTCCTTTAGTTTAGATACACACAGAACCACATGACCGTCGTGTTAGCCCACGTTTAAGACTATTCTAACCCTTTTGAGGAATGACCCGCAGAAAACCTGTACAAACCAACCAATCAAATAACAAACTGATTTGACCGCGTCTTTGATTGATCACTGGAATCTGTTTGACGTTCAATATTGACCTCAAACCGTTAATTAAAACGTGAGTCTCACCGGTTGGCTTCAACAGACGCCAAGAACCACAATCATTACAACAAAGAACACGTCACTGAGAAACGCCACGTTTAACTAAACCAGTTTGACACACACACAGAGAGAGACACACACACACACACACACACACACAGAGAGACACACACACACACACACACAGAGAAAGACACACACACACAGAGAGAGAAAGACACACACACACACACACAGAGAGAGAGAGAGAGACACACACACACACACACACACACACACACACACACACACACACACAGAGAAAGACACACACACAGAGAAAGACACACACACACAGAGAAAGAGAGACACACACACACAGAGAGAGAGACACACACACAGAGAGAGAGAGACACACACACAGAGAGAGAGAAAGACACACACACACACACAGAGAGAGAGACACACACAGAGAGAGAGACACACACACACAGAGAGAGAGACACACACACAGAGAGAGAGAGACACACACACAGAGAGAGAGACACACACAGAGAGAGAGACACACACACACACACACAGAGAGAGACACACACACACAGAGAGACACACACACACACAGAGAGAGAGACACACACACACAGAGAGAAAGACACACACACACACACACAGAGAGAAAGACACACACACACACACACACACACAGAGAGAGAGAGAGACACACACACAGAGAGAAAGACACACACACACAGAGAGAGACACACACACACACACACAGAGAGAGACACACACAGAGAGAGAGAGAGACACACACACAGAGAGAAAGACACACACACACACACACAGAGAGAGACACACACACACAGAGAAAGACACACACACAGAGAGAAAGACACACACACACACAGAGAGAAAGACACACACACACACACAGAGAGAAAGACACACACACACACACAGAGAGAGAGACACACACACACAGAGAGAGAGACACACACACAGAGAGAGAGAGACACACACACACAGAGAGAGAGAGACACACACACAGAGAGAAAGACACACACACACACACACACACAGAGAGAGAGACACACACACACAGAGAGAGAGAGAGACACACACACAGAGATGCCACATTCAGTGTCCTTTCCTTCCCAGAAGGCCTGAGCTAGAAGCTGCATCTCCACCGCAGGAGCATTCGTTTCACACACTGATACTGTATAGGGAGGCTGGAGCTATACAATTGGTTTATTATTTAATGTCAAGACATTTATGTTATTGATTTGTGACGCCTTTCTAAATCATTTCCTGCATGTATTCGTTGATGAGACCAGTGAAGATGCACAGCCCTACTTTCAAACACTTCTTAAATATTGATGGAAGTCATTTTAACACCAACTCAGAAGACTTTGAGTATCCGGGGAAACCTTGAAGCATATTTACTCTAAAGACACAGATAAAGGGTCTCACCGCTGCAGTGCTCTGCTCCTGTCGGGGCGTGGAGCAGCCAGGGGAGGGGGTCCTCGGAGGCTTTGGTACCCAGGAACAGGGAGGCGTGGGAGGGGGGAGGGGAGGAGGAGAAAGAGAGGGGGGGTGAAGGCGGAGCTTTCCCCTCTAGATAGCAGGAGGGAGAGAGAGCTACTTCGTCTTCATGGTCCAGAAGGGGCCCCATGGGGTCAGCCGTCAGAAAGGAGGGCCCTGTGGACGAGGGGCCGTTAACATCTCACTTCCTGAAACAATATATTGATTTAGTTTGTCGAGCACATGCTGCTGCTCAGCTGGAGTTTTACTATTACAACTTTGAGAGTACTCGGGGACAGTTTCATCCCACAAGACTGCTAAACACCTGAACTAAGAACACCTGGTATCAACATACTGTTCAATAAAACAGATCAAATAGTGCAAGTAAATAAAACTTTCCCACTAAGTATAAATGAGTGTCCTTGTGGAACCGACACTAACCTAAGTACAGGGCCTCCACGTCCTCCAAGGCCAGGCAGAGCGTCATCGCGGCTGCTCTGGGTTTTCAGGGAGAATAGAAATAAGAACGAGTCCGGTATCGAGCGGAGGCGGTCGGGCCTGCTGTCGACGGCAGCAGAGCTGATTGCCGAGAGAGACCTGGGGAAAGGGAAATGGGTTACATTGTTTTAGATTAGCAACCCACACTTTAAATGTTCTTTATTATTTATCTACCTTGGTTTTATTTATTTTATAGGTCTTAATCTTTTTGTATTTATTTCTGTTGTACCGATACGTTCACTTAGTTTTTATATTGTTGCATCGACTCTTCGGTCTTATCTGTCGGAGAGAAGCCATTATTCGTTTGATCACCTTCTCCCTCCTTGTGTCCCTGATCTAATGTTGTATTTTGCTGAATGTACTTTTTAAAGTTCTTAACAAATAATCTGATGGGAATTTCTTGTGTGTTTCCCTTGTGACGAGCGGCACGTGCCGTATGAAGAGTGCTGTGTAGATAAAGCTTTATTAAGTGTGCATAGATGATCATATCTATCTGCACAATGAATACTTGTACTGTCGCTACTTTCACTATATTTTGATGCCAATACTTTAGTACTTTCAGTTGAGTAACATTTTGAATGCAGGACTTTTACTGTACACTCAAGAACAAGATCTGAGTACTTCTACTTTTACTCAAGTACAAGGTCTGAGTACTTCTACTTTTACTCAAGTACAAGGTCTGAGTACTTCTACTTTTACTAAAGTATAAGATCTGAGTACTTGTACTTTTACTCAAGTACAAGATCTGAGTACTTGTACTTTTACTCAAGTACAAGGTCTGAGTACTTCTACTTTTACTAAAGTATAAGATCTGAGTACTTGTACTTTTACTCAAGTACAAGGTCTGAGTACTTCTACTTTTACTCAAGTCCAAGATCTGAGTACTTCTACTTTTACTCAAGTATAAGATCTGAGTACTTCTACTTTTACTAAAGTACAAGATCTGAGTACTTGTACTTTTACTCAAGTACTAGATCTGAGTACTTCTACGTTTACTCAAGTACATTATTTGAGTACTTCTCCTTTTACTCAAGTACTAGATCTGAGTACTTCTACTTTTACTCAAGTACAAGATCTGAGTACTTCTACTTTTACTAAAGTACAAGATCTGAGTACTTGTACTTTTACTCAAGTACTAGATCTGAGTACTTCTACGTTTACTCAAGTACATTATTTGAGTACTTCTCCTTTTACTCAAGTACTAGATCTGAGTACTTCTACTTTTACTCAAGTACAAGATCTGAGTACTTCTACTTTTACTAAAGTACAAGATCTGAGTACTTCTACTTTTACTCAAGTACATTATTTGAGTACTTCTACGTTTAATCAAGTACAAGATCTGAGTACTTCTACTTTTACTCAAGTACATTATTTGAGTACTTCTACTTTTACTAAAGTATAAGATCTGAGTACTTGTACTTTTACTCAAGTACAAGGTCTGAGTACTTCTACTTTTACTCAAGTCCAAGATCTGAGTACTTCTACTTTTACTAAAGTACAAGATCTGAGTACTTCTACTTTTACTCAAGTACAAGATCTGAGTACTTCTACTTTTACTAAAGTACAAGATCTGACTACTTCTACGTTTAATCAAGTACAAGATCTGAGTACTTCTACGTTTAATCAAGTACAAGATCTGAGTACTTCTACTTTTACTCAAGTACATTATTTGAGTACTTCTCCTTTTACTCAAGTACTAGATCTGAGTACTTCTACTTTTACTCAAGTCCAAGATCTGAGTACTTCTACTTTTACTCAAGTACAAGGTCTGAGTACTTCTACTTTTACTCAAGTACAAGGTCTGAGTACTTCTACTTTTACTAAAGTATAAGATCTGAGTACTTGTACTTTTACTCAAGTACTAGATCTGAGTACTTCTACGTTTACTCAAGTACAAGATTTGAGTACTTCTACTTTTACTCAAGTACATTATTTGAGTACTTCTCCTTTTACTCAAGTACTAGATCTGAGTACTTCTACTTTTACTCAAGTACAAGATCTGAGTACTTCTACTTTTACTAAAGTACAAGATCTGAGTACTTCTACGTTTACTCAAGTACAAGATCTGAGTACTTCTACGTTTAATCAAGTACAAGATCTGAGTACTTCTACTTTTACTCAAGTACATTATTTGAGTACTTCTCCTTTTACTCAAGTACTAGATCTGAGTACTTCTACTTTTACTCAAGTACTAGATCTGAGTACTTTTACTCAAGTACAAGATCTGAGTACTTCTACGTTTACTCAAGTACAAGATCTGAGTACTTCTACGTTTAATCAAGTACAAGATCTGAGTACTTCTACTTTTACTCAAGTACATTATTTGAGTACTTCTCCTTTTACTCAAGTACTAGATCTGAGTACTTTTACTCAAGTACTAGATCAGAGTACTTCTACTCAAGTACAGATCAGAGTACTTCTCTGGTCTCGTTAATGCTGTTAGCATGTGGGGGATGGGAGGCTAATGTTGGGCTAATCCGTTCCTCCGAGGTGACAAAGCTGTGTAGAAGAGAAGAAACGCCCCGCCCTCCACCGGGGGATAACATTGCCTAATTTGGTCATGCTCTGGCCGGTAGCCCCGCCCACATGACACGTCACGGCGAGATGTGGGAGGGTAACCGCCATTTCCACAACACAGCAGCAAAGACACAAAAATACAGCGCGCCATTTTGGACACGCCACGTTGTCATTTGTTCATTATTCAAATATTACTTGTGTTTAAAATCACTCAAACTGTGTTTTAAATGTGGAATACATGACTTTAAATGGGGGGTTTGACAGTTTAATGTATAGCAAGACGATCGTTAAAGCCTGTCTCGCTTAACTCCAACTGACAGTTTGTGTAATTTGACACCGACACAGGAAATATTCACAACATTAATGTCGATATTAATACTTATATTTCCCCTAAATAATTATATCACAAAGAGATAGAAACCTCTGCTTTTTATTTACCCCCATTGTTTCTCACACCACGGATGATTACATTTAGATTTAAATACTCCTTTTGTAATTTAAACATTATTCTTAGAATTTATTTTATTCTTTTCAAATGTTGGGATGCTTTCCAGTATTTTCTTAACTTATAATGAGCAAAACATCCCAGTCTTAATATATGATAGGATAACATTTGGAATTGGATAACAAAACGAACATAAATGATTTGATTATATTGGCAAGATATTTTATACACAAATGTCACTTTCTCAAAATGTCCCCAGTATTTATATTTTCCTAAGGACGTGAAATTCTACAGTTAAAAATTGTCCAACAAACGTATAAAAGTAACTTTACACATTTCTTAACACCTTTAAACTGTTTTTACCAAGGCAGATTCCTCATTGTGTTATAATAATAAAACACAAGAGAAGTACTTCCGGCATGTTGCCAGAAATAGCATCTGTTCTAACTTCAACTGACAGTTTGTAATTTGATACCGACAGCCGCAACTGCCAACATAAATGAAGATATAAAGAAGAATACTTACGCCATGTTGCCAGAAATAGCCAGTGCACTTTGCCTTTGCACAGCCGGGTTATTGCCAATGCAGGAGAGCCGCTGCACGCCGTTAAATTGCCATGTTAGCGGGGATAGATTTGACTGAGGGTCGGTGTTCACATTTAAATCCGAATTAACTTAGAGGGGCGGTGTTCAAATTTGAAGACTGGAGAACACAGAGTGGACGAGGTGTAGGGAGTCACGCTAGTTTATATAGAGCCGAAGCACCGCCGGGTGTATTCCTCCGCGGTATCAGTCCGCGGGGAGCGCTTGATTTTGTGGCAACACAAGCCGGGCAGTTTGAATCAGTTGACACACAAACAATGAATAGTAAATGAAATAAAACAAAAGAGAAGAAGTTATTTAAATGAACATTTGAGAAAAAAAAGTCCAATAAAAAGAGGGTTTGCCTGCTGACGGTGAAGTATTTCTTATTTTAATTCAAGTTTAACTCTTGAGCACACTTTTCACAGGGCAGTAAACACAAAGCAGACACAAACACACTGCTGTGATGACGCAGCACGAGTCTGGCCTGTGATTGGTTGGATTCATTACGTCTACACGGCTGACAAAATAGATCCATATGGAGCTTTAAACCTACACGAGGGCTCCCTTACTTGTAGGTCAAATGTAAAATGTAAACATTGGGAAAAAGGCGGACTTTAGGAGATGTTTTATTCCTAATATTGACTCTTATTTTACATGTCATGTCCAAAAAGAGCTTTTCTGTTTATAATATGTAACGAAAATGCAAAGACAGAATATTAAATAATCATTTATTTGTTTTATTCCAAATGAAACAGGTCTTAAGCATAATGTATTATATTAAAAATAACTGATACACTAAACATAAGAAGACTATATATAATATTTAGTTCTACCTCCAAATGTGTGTATGTGTATATTTGTGTCTATGTATGTGTATGTGTCTCTACTTTAAAGAGTCCTCCCCTGCTGATGTTCAGGTGTATATCAGTACGTAGTGTCTCTACTTTAAAGAGTCCTCTCCTGCTGATGTTCAGGTGTATATCAGTATGTAGTGTCTCTACTTTAAAGAGTCCTCTCCTGCTGGTGTTCAGGTGTATATCAGTATGTAGTGTCTCTACTTTAAAGAGTCCTCTCCTGCTGATGTTCAGGTGTATATCAGTATGTAGTGTCTCTACTTTAAAGAGTCCTCTCCTGCTGATGTTCAGGTGTATGTAGTGTCTCTACTTTAAAGAGTCCTCTCCTGCTGATGTTCAGCTGTATATCAGTATGTAGTGTCTCTACTTTAAAGAGTCCTCTCCTGCTGATGTTCAGGTGTATATCAGTATGTAGTGTCTCTACTTTAAAGAGTCCTCTCCTGCTGAT
Organism: Harpagifer antarcticus; assembly: GCA_902827135.1. Taxonomy (NCBI): domain Eukaryota; kingdom Metazoa; phylum Chordata; class Actinopteri; order Perciformes; family Harpagiferidae; genus Harpagifer; species Harpagifer antarcticus. The sequence continues at coordinate 276,934 of CADEHL010001231.1, read as the reverse complement.
GTTCAGGTGTATATCAGTATGTAGTGTCTCTACTTTAAAGAGTCCTCTCCTGCTGATGTTCAGGTGTATATCAGTATGTAGTGTCTCTACTTTAAAGAGTCCTCTCCTGCTGGTGTTCAGGTGTATATCAGTATGTAGTGTCTCTACTTTAAAGAGTCCTCTCCTGCTGATGTTCATGTGTGTATTCTCTGGGATAGTGAGAAACTACATTTCGATCTGTGTAACACAAAACGAGGAATTGAAGATATCAAACTGTCAAAGGAAGTATTGTATGGAATAACTTGAAACACTTCTTGGATTAAAAGCAATATTTAATGATCAAAACAGATTGAGTTGAGTTATCTATAAGAGGGTTGTGTCGCCCCCTGGAGTTCATCTGGAGGTATTACATGATATCCCAATTCAGAACAGAAGAAGTCTGAGAAGATAATCACGTCATTTAGATATATATATATAAGAGCACACAATTGAGTAAAAACATTTCATGCAGAAAGGTACAGAGTATATAGCATATTCAAATATATATATCAAGGCCACAATTTACACATTTTGAGCATCAATTAAATACTTTGTGTGCAAAATATAGTAACTAATATAGTATTTAAAGTAAATAATTAATACAATCGGATCAATGTTTTGAATAATTTCTGCAATAGATCAGTTATCAGTTATGTTCTTATAATTATTTTTATGCCATTTAATGTTAGCTTGTGTTTATTTCAATACTTGTATTCGATTTTATTTTAGGCTAGACGGAGTTTAACCCAAGTTTAACCTGGGATAGAATTTAGCCCAATTTAATTCAATGTCTGAAGTCTATAGACATGTATTAGTTTTTTAATGAAGCGTCTGTGATGGAAATCTATTCCCAGGATAAATGAAGTATTCAGATTAAAGAACCACATTGCCCCACGCAGCAGCTCAATACACAAGATGCGTCAACAGTAATGTCTGTATGTAAGTTTAAGACTTTCTAAATATGCAAATGAAGTCTGTATCTGTTACTCTGCTGCACAGTACCCCTTGGCCCTCTCGTTTGTTCACCATGTAAGGCAGGCTTGGGTCCCTTGAAAGTCGCTATACATGAGCGGTGCAGTGACGAGTCCTAAAACCCGGAAGTGAGTCAGCATTTCTCCACTTCCTGTTCCCTGGTCTCAGAGCCAATGGGATCTCTACATAGGATTTAGGAAACTAGCTGAACTAAGGTCTGTGGTTGAGACTCATTTAAGAGACGGATCACGTTTTGTTCTACATTAAATCATCAGCTGGTGACCCCACTGGTGATTTCTGAAGAGTGGGCGTGTCTGAGAAACGATGGTTGTTACCAAGTGGCTGAATAGGACTACAGAAGTCGTGGAGGCCGTTGTACGTCATTACGCCGAACACGTGAACACTCCTCTAAGTTAGTTTCTGTTCTGCTTGAAAGCAAGTCCCTGCCTCCTGCAGAGTGTTCAAACAAACGTTTCAACTCGTTCCATCTAGAGTCTGAGTGTTTGAATCTGGATCTGAAGTCGGCGTGACGTTGAAGTCGTGCTGCTGGACTCGCTGCAGCTCCTTTATAGCATAACGTTAGCATTTAGCTTCTGGCCGTTAGATTTATGATTCAACATTATAAAAGTAGACATGTGGAGATTTCCAGCTATGTTCCTAAATCCTCTGGAGAGATCCTGTGGCTTTTTTGTCGAGGGAACCAGCAGCTCACTTCCGGGTAAATACGTCATCCCTGCACCACTCTATCTATTACTATTATTATTATAAGACTTTTAAATATGCTAATTAAATGGTATCTGTTACTCTGCTGCACGGTAACCCTTGAACAGGTCGTATAGTTCGTCCAGGCCTCTGTTCAGCTCCTCTGTCAGTTTCCGGATCTTTGTCGCCAGCCCCGACTCCAGGCCCTTCTTCTGCTCCTTCCTCTGCTTCTTATCAGCAAATTGGAGGTTGATGCCGAGGGCCAGACCCTCCATCAGCCCGGAGGCGTGGCTGTGTGCCTCGAGGGCCAGAGCTCTGACCCCCCCGGACGCTGTGAGCGTCACCATGCTGGCTGCTCTCCCCCCCCCCTGAGAGGCCTCGCTGAGGGAGGGGAGGTCGTGGCGCTGCAGATGATCCATGCCCTGCTGGATGAAGCTCAGGCTCTCCTGCAGCTTCCCCATGATCTGCTGGAACTCCTCGAAGGTCTTTTCGATCTTCTTCTTGCCCTGGTCCACGTTCGCCTGCAGGAAAAAAAGACAGCAACTTTAAAGGTCTCCTATTATACTATGTTTTAGGCATATATTATAGGTCTCAGATATATACAAATGTATAAAAAAGCATGTCTATGAAGTGTTTTGCTTAAAATGCCAAACAGATCATTCTAGCTCATATCCCTCTATTTCAGCCTCTTACTAAAGTGCTGATTCTGGGTGGTGACGTGAAGTCATGTGACCGTGCTGTAGTTCCTTTATAGCCCAACATTAGCCGCCTTTAGCTTAGCGGTGGTGACGTGAAGTCATGTGACCGTGCTGTAGTTCCTTTATAGTCCAACATTAGCCTCCTTTAGCTTAGCGGTGGTGACGTGAAGTCATGTGACCGTGCTGTAGTTCCTTTATTGCCCAACATTAGCCTCCTTTAGCTTAGCGGTGGATACGTGAAGTCATGTGACCGTGCTGTAGTTCCTCTATAGCCCAACATTAGCCACCTTTAGCTTAGCGTGGTGACGTGAAGTCATGTGACCGTGCTGTAGTTCCTCTATAGCCCAACATTAGCCGCCTTTAGCTTAGCGGTGGTGACGTGAAGTCATGTGACCGTGCTGTAGTTCCTTTATAGCCCAACATTAGCCTCCTTTAGCTTAGCGGTGGTGACGTGAAGTCATGTGACCGTGCTGTAGTTCCTTTATAGCCCAACATTAGCCTCCTTTAGCTTAGCGGTGGATACGTGAAGTCATGTGACCGTGCTGTAGTTCCTTTATAGCCCAACATTAGCCTCCTTTAAGTTAGTGGTGGTGACGTGAAGTCATGTGACCGTGCTGTAGTTCCTTTATAGCCCAACATTAGCCACCTTTAGCTTAGCGTGGTGACGTGAAGTCATGTGACCGTGCTGTAGTTCCTCTATAGCCCAACATTAGCCGCCTTTAGCTTAGCGGTGGTGACGTGAAGTCATGTGACCGTGCTGTAGTTCCTTTATTGCCCAACATTAGCCTCCTTTAGCTTAGCGGTGGATACGTGAAGTCATGTGACCGTGCTGTAGTTCCTCTATAGCCCAACATTAGCCACCTTTAGCTTAGCGTGGTGACGTGAAGTCATGTGACCGTGCTGTAGTTCCTCTATAGCCCAACATTAGCCGCCTTTAGCTTAGCGGTGGTGACGTGAAGTCATGTGACCGTGCTGTAGTTCCTTTATAGCCCAACATTAGCCACCTTTAGCTTAGCGGTGGTGACGTGAAGTCATGTGACCGTGCTGTAGTTCCTTTATAGCCCAACATTAGCCTCCTTTAGCTTAGCGGTGGATACGTGAAGTCATGTGACCGTGCTGTAGTTCCTTTATAGCCCAACATTAGCCTCCTTTAAGTTAGTGGTGGTGACGTGAAGTCATGTGACCGTGCTGTAGTTCCTTTATAGCCCAACATTAGCCACCTTTAGCTTAGCGTGGTGACGTGAAGTCATGTGACCGTGCTGTAGTTCCTCTATAGCCCAACATTAGCCGCCTTTAGCTTAGCGGTGGTGACGTGAAGTCATGTGACCGTGCTGTAGTTCCTTTATAGCCCAACATTAGCCACCTTTAGCTTAGCGGTGGTGACGTGAAGTCATGTGACCGTGCTGTAGTTCCTTTATAGCCCAACATTAGCCTCCTTTAGCTTAGCGGTGGATACGTGAAGTCATGTGACCGTGCTGTAGTTCCTTTATAGCCCAACATTAGCCACCTTTAGCTTAGCGTGGTGATGTGAAGTCATGTGACCGTGCTGTAGTTCCTCTATAGCCCAACATTAGCCGCCTTTAGCTTAGCGGTGGATACGTGAAGTCATGTGACCGTGCTGTAGTTCCTCTATAGCCCAACATTAGCCACCTTTAGCTTAGCGTGGTGACGTGAAGTCATGTGACCGTGCTGTAGTTCCTTTATAGCCCAACATTAGCTACCTTTAGCTTAGCGTGGTGAAGTCATGTGACCGTGCTGTAGTTCCTCTGTAGCCCAACATTAGCCGCCTTTAGCTTAGCGGTGGTGACGTGAAGTCATGTGACCGTGCTGTAGTTCCTCTATAGCCCAACATTAGCCACCTTTAGCTTAGCGTGGTGACGTGAAGTCATGTGACCGTGCTGTAGTTCCTTTATAGCCCAACATTAGCCACCTTTAGCTTAGCGGTGGTGACGTGAAGTCATGTGACCGTGCTGTAGTTCCTTTATAGCCCAACATTAGCCGCCTTTAGCTTAGCGGTGGTGTCGTGAAGTCATGTGACCGTGCTGTAGTTCCTTTATAGCCCAACATTAGCCACCTTTAGCTTAGCAGTGGTGTCTTAAAAAAGGCATACATAAAAGAAGCTAAATAAGACTATTAAAGGTCATCACGTAAACACGAGATTATCCATCTAAACAAAACGTGCACGTATCATAAACTAAAATCACATGGAAGAATCCCATTTGTCCAGTGAGATGCTGCCTTCAGGCGTTGTCTGTATTTGGGAGAGTTTCTGGTCACCTTGTGTGCGATGGCGGCGGAGGCTCCGGTGATCCCCCCCGCCGCCATCACCCCGGCGCCGGCGGCCGTCAGCAGCAGCGAGGCCCCCAAGGTGAAGGGAGCCAGAACGACGCCTGCAACTGCTGCCACCCCCCCCACCGCTGACGTCGCTCCGCCTGTGATGCCCGCTATCTTTGTCCCCTTTGACACCTGCAACAACATTACATGTAAAATAAAACATTACAGAAATGAACGATAAACAAAATAATAATAAAAAGTAAACATTTACATAAAATAGTTGTGTTAATGTCAATAATGAAGTGGAGAAGTTTCATGGTGTTATCTGAGAGTCACACCTTCACCACCTGCAGTGTGCACAACATGTATTTAACAGATGTGTTCTGGTTACCTTGTCTAAGTTGTCCGCAATGCAGAGCAGCTCCTGCGTGAGTTTCTTCAGAGTTACTCCGTGTTCAGACACCAGGATGTTGAAACGCTGGATAGCTTTATACAGATTTTCAGCTTGAGTTTTGATGATCCTGCAATAATCAGATTAGTACTGTAAAAAAGTCTAAAAGAAATGTTTATGATACTTACACGTTTAGTTCAGCAGGATAATCTCCATATATTAACACCTCTTCATGATTTCTGAAGTAAAAAGCTAATGTTGGGCTATAAAGGAACTACAGCACGGTCACGTGACTTCAGGTCACCACCGCTAAGCTAAAGGTGGCTAATGTTGGGCTATAAAGGAACTACAGCACGGTCACATGACTTCAGGTCACCACCGCTAAGCTAAAGGTGGCTAATGTTGGGCTATAAAGGAACTACAGCACGGTCACATGACTTCAGGTCACCACCGCTAAGCTAAAGGTGGCTAATGTTGGGCTATAAAGGAACTACAGCACGGTCACATGACTTCACGTCACCACCGCTAAGCTAAAGGTGGCTAATGTTGGGCTATAAAGGAACTACAGCACGGTCACATGACATCACGTATCCACCGCTAAGCTAAAGGCGGCTAATGTTGGGCTATAAAGGAACTACAGCACGATCACATGACTTCACGTCACCACCGCTAAGCTAAAGGAAGCTAATGTTGGGCTATAAAGGAACTACAGCACGGTCACATGACTTCACGTCACCACCGCTAAGCTAAAGGTGGCTAATGTTGGGCTATAAAGGAACTACAGCACGGTCACATGACTTCACGTCACCACCGCTAAGCTAAAGGTGGCTAATGTTGGGCTATAAAGGAACTACAGCACGGTCACATGACTTCACGTCACCACCGCTAAGCTAAAGGTGGCTAATGTTGGGCTATAGAGGAACTACAGCACGGTCACATGACTTCACGTCACCACCGCTAAGCTAAAGGAAGCTAATGTTGGGCTATAAAGGAACTACAGCACGGTCACATGACTCCACGTCACCACCGCTAAGCTAAAGGAAGCTAATGTTGGGCTATAAAGGAACTACAGCACGGTCACATGACTTCACGTCACCACCGCTAAGCTAAAGGAGGCTAATGTTGGGCTTTAAAGGAAAGGCTTCTTTATTTATGTACTTACGTTGCCTCCTTCGCTCTTTTAAGTTCTCCCAACAGATCTGTCCTGGCTGTAAGTCAATGAAACTGTACTTTAGAAAATGTAACACAGCCTCATTTGTTATTTGGTTTGAGCAAGCTCATTTCATTTCATTTCAAACCTTTATTTAGACAGATGAATCCCATTGAGATCATTGATCTCTTTTTCAAGGGAGACCTGCTCAAGTAGTTCCACATGAAACATAAATAGAACAACAAAAGGACATCATACAGCATCATTTACATAATTATCCACATGAGCAGGTACCAATAGCTTCCGATTGAGTAGCATCCAACCGAGCTTTAAAAACATTTAGTGGCACCAGATTGTTCAGTTTCCATTTAATTTGCAGACTGTTCCAAGACAGAGGAGCTGCATCTAACAGCTGTCTTCCCTAAGACAGTCCTAGCAGTTGGCACATTTAATAAAACCACAGCATGCGATCTCAGGCAGTAGCCACTTACAATTCTCCGTGAGATCAGGGAGCAGATATAAGATGGAAGTTTCCCTAACATGGCTTTGTATATGAAAATGTACCAGTGACTGAGCCTCCGTACAGTTAGTGAAGGCAAACCAGCCCTTGCATACAGGGTACAGTGATGGGTTAGTGCTTTACAGTTAGTCACACATCTCAGTGCACTGTGATACGCAGCATCTAACTGGACCAGGCAATGGGCAGGTGCATTCATATACATCAGATCACCATAGTCCAGCACAGGTCAAAAGGTCACAGTGTTGCTCCCACCTGCCAGCTGGAGTTGTGGAGTCCTTCGAGGCAGCAGCGGAGGAGGTTGGGATCTACAGTTTACAGTTTCAGTCACCTGAGAAAATGAAAATCAAGCTTTTTTAATACAAAAATCTCCCGGTGTTGATGTTTTGCGGGAAGTTCTTTGAACGGTCGACAGTTAAATTATATAGATTCTGCAACAGAAAATAAGAAGTAAACGTTACGTTCACTATTTCCATGTACACATTTTCGACTGCATGTTTCTTCACGGTCCTTGTCTTTGGAGCGACTGGCGGAGGAGTCACACCTCGCTGAAGAGAAAATAAATATGTATTAATTCATGCCGTTGCTGCTCAATATGTGACGTTTTTAAATAATACATACATTTTTTGAAGTATGTCAAATATTTAAATAAATTCAAAGCACTTGTTTTATCCCCAGGGGGTAAGTTGTAGAGACGCACATTAACACAAATATTTAAACAGTAACTGGGCTGTGTCTTCCTGGTCGTATGTACTTATTGTAAGTCGCTTTGGACAAAAGCGTCAGCTAAATGTAATGTAATGTAACTGTATTATGATAATAAGTGTCCGGACCAAAGAAGACATTGTTTGGTGATTGGTATTTTAAGTATAAATACTAATAAACACACTAAATATATATATTTTTTTTTAATTTAAACTGTCCATCCATCCATCTTCTTCCGCTTATCCGTGGTCGGGTCTCGGGGGTATCAGTTCCAGCAGAGAGCCCCAAACGTTCCTTTCCACTCATCAAGCAGCTCTGACTGGGGGGTCCCAAGGCGCTCCCAGGCCAGCGAAGAGATATAATCCCTCCACCTGGTCCTAGGTCTACCCCTTGGTCTCTTCCCAGCTGGACGTGCCTGGAACACCTCCCTAGGGAGCAGGTGGCATCCTAACTAGGTGCCCGAACCACCTCAACTGGCTCCTTTCGACGCGAAGGAGGAGCGGTTCAACTCCGAGTCCCTCCCGGATGACCGAACTTCTCACCTTATCCCTAAGGGAGACACCAGCCACCCTGCGGAGAAAACCCATCTCGGCCGCTTGTATCCGTGATCTGGTTCTTTGGGTCATGACCCATCCTTCAGGACCATAGGTGAGGGTAGGAACCAAAATGGCCCGGTAGACCGAGAGCTTTGCCTTCTGGCTCAGCTCCCTTTTCGTCACAACGGTGCGGTAAAGCGACTGCAGTACCGCTCCCGCTGCTCCGATTCTCCGGCCCATCTCACGCTCCATTGTTCCCTCACTCGAGAACAAGACCCCGAGATACTTGAACTCCTTCACTTGGGGTAAGGACTCAAATCGAATTTAAACTGTGTGCTTTATTAAAGATGATATTATACAATGTTATTATTCATAACAATAATCACAAACATGTATAATTAAAATAAATAACTGTACATGTGTGGTTTTGTGCTCCTTAGTATTTAATTATCAAATAAAATACATTATTATTATTTTATTAATAATAATAATAATCATAAAAATAATAAAATATTACAAAAATGAAGAATTAAAACATAGAAATAATTAAAAGTAAAAATTGACAAATGTAAAAAATGTTAGAATTAAAAATGAAAATAAAATTGAAAACAATTAAGAATAAAATTAAATTAATGAATACAAATTGAAAAAAATAAAAAATGTAAGAAGAAACTAAAATAATAAAGTGTTTCCTCTGACCTTGGCTCTGGTCGGAGACTTGTCCGGCTCCTTGTCCGGCTCCTTGTCCGGCTCCTTGTCCGGCTCCTTGTCCGGCTCCTTGTCCTCACTTCTATCTGAAGGGAGAAGCTTTCTCCTCGGGGCGGGAACAGGAGGAGCTATCTGCGGAAGAATAAAGAACAGAAATGCTTCATAACACATTTATTTTATTAAACAAAACTGCACCTTTTCAACCACTGTCGATATTAAGGAAGTTTATTAATAAGATATTTAGAAATGTCTTTAAATCAGGCCTTGTGAACTTTATAAAAACATTTTTTAAAGCATCTTGGTACGTGCGGTAGTGTGTTGTGTGTCTCTCTCCCCCTGATTGACTCACTCCAGCTTAGGCGGATTTTGCGGGGGGGCAGGGGGGGGCATTATTAAAATATTGACATACGAAATATTTGTATTGGAACAGCTTTAGAAGTAGTATTAGTAATGCTGTAACATATTTCAGCCACTAGGGCTGAACTATGTTACAGCATTACTACTACTTCTTCTAAAGCAACTTTCTCCTGAAAGAAAGTGACTAAAGTAAAACAATACACAAAGACACACTGGAGCACTTCTTCTAACAATTAGCAGAGCACAGGTTCAACCAGAGAGACAGAGGCACCACACATGCTGCACACTCAGCCAGAGGAGAAGGAGAGAGAGGCCGTTTCTCAATGTCGAGTATACCTGCTGCAGCGCCACTCGATGACGTAGTATACTTGAAATAGTGGCTCTGCAGCAGGTATACTCGACATTGAGAAACGGCCAGAGACTACAGCCTTCCTCAGGTCCTTTATGGAGGCCCTGATTGGGGATTGGGAGCACCTGGGGGAGAGGCTGCACCTGGAGGCAGAGGCGGAGTTTGACATTTGCGCTTGGGGGGGGCAAACCTTTTGTACTGACGGCAGTACACAGTCCCAGCTATTGCGTGGGGTCACGGATACAGTAGCAATAAAGCCAGCGCTCACCGCACTGAGTATGACTTGTCCACATACGAACACAACTCGTCCCGTCATGCCCGCCGTACACACACACTCATATGGAAGGGGCGGTCTCTCCCCCAACAGCAGTGCATTACATCTGTAGAACTTATAACTGTGCACATCTTATACTTATGAACTACTATATCCCTTGGTTACTTGAACACGCTACACTATAATGAACCAGTGTCCTACTTAGTGCAGAAGTAGACGCCTTAAACGTTTTAAAAATCGCCGCATTTCCATTACTCAGTTTCTTCTCCTTTCTTCTCTCTCCCGGTTATTGTGTTACGTTCCCTCCTGCACCCCGAGTCCAGGAGGGAACGTAACAATCGTCTTTGTTGGTTTTTATCAAATGAATGTTAGTGCTGTGAGAAAAACTTCATCCTCTGCGTTCTTCAACATTTATCAGATGAGATTTAAGATGTGAAGGAATCCTGTAAATCTCGTCAGACGTGATTTGAACCACCTTCAGTTTCACTTTGACTGAACGCATTCATTTCAACAGATTACTGCACACAACGATTTACAATGACTTTCATCTTTTAGAGTGTGTTGGGGGGCCACTGATGGGGATGACAGCTGGTTCGAGGGGCCCCCAGGAATGTTTGCCACTGACTCAACCCACCTGGAAATAAACGTGATTCTGATTCTGTCGTTTTTTAGTATTTCCAGATTTAATGTAAATAATTGTCTAAATCTTAATAGTTTCAATTGAACTGTATTTAAGTAAGCACCATGTACACAAAGGGAACTGTGTACACCTACCTGTTACGTGCCGTAGTGGGTGCGTGTGTGTGTCCCTCCCCCTCTCTCCCTGATTGTCTCCCCCAGGTGCTCCCAATCCCCAATCAGGGCCTCCACAAAGGACCTGAGGAAGGCTGCAGTCGCTCTCTCCTTCTCCTCTGGCTGCATGTGTAGTGTAGTGTAGTGTAGTGTAGTGTGGTGTAGTGTAGTGTGGTGTGGTGTGGTGTGGTGTAGTGTGGTGTGTGGTGTGGTGTGGTGTGGTGTGGTGTAGTGTGGTGTGGTGTGGTGTGGTGTAGTGTGGTGTGGTGTGGTGTGGTGTGGTGTGGTGTGGTGTGGTGTGGTGTGGTGTAGTGTGGTGTGTGGTGTGGTGTGGTGTGTGGTGTGGTGTGGTGTGGTGTAGTGTAGTGTGGTGTGGTGTGTGGTGTGGTGTGGTGTCTCTGTGTGAGGCCGGCTAGTAACCTGTGTGTTGTTAATTATTAGATGTGCTCCAGTGTATCTTTATGTATTGTTTGACTTTAGTCACATTCTTTTATATGTAACAAATAACTTGACTTTCTGATGTCGGATGATAGCTTTATAAATTAATGTGACGTTGATAATAATCTGCTTTTTTCACAGTAAATTACCTTTTTTTTAAAGAATATTCTCCCTCATTAAAAACTGAATTCATCAACATGCACTTTTTAAAAATGTTTAAGAAATTGCACTTTTTTTTAAATGTACGTTTCTTTTCATAGCGTTCAAATCACATAAAGCGATTTTTATTTAATTTGAACACATTTTATTGATATTTCTGTTTTGGTTGAAAAGCGTTACGGCTGCTGCCTTTCTGGTCGTCTTCTGTCTTATATGTAAATGAGCTGTGCCGGTGCCCTGACGTCATTGGCTGCAATTTCCTGGTCCGCCTCCCGAAAGATTGCGATTGGAGCACGCCGGGCCCGACGCACTCCAATCGCAACACACAGCCGGCGCGCACCTGCTGGAGATGACTTCAAAGCCTGTGACTGACGGTCACTCTGCGGGCTCTGCTGGCCGAACAGACGCCTCGCGCTAGTTGCTAGTTGGTGTTAAACTGTAGGTTAACTTGTGGTCCGTGTTGATCAGTATTATTGTGATTAGTTTAGTGTTGTGTGACTGTTGTACTCTGACTCCGCTGTGTTTTCTTACAGCTTCCTGTATTTACACTGTACCACTTTGACAGTGAGGGTTTTAGTTGCTATTTAGTTCGTTATTATCTATTTCTTTGTATGTAAACAGGCTCCTTCCGTTAGAGTCCTTTGTTCGTCCGTTAGTTACGACGGCGTTTGTTCAGGCTGTGTGCCTTCCATTTTGTTTCACCTTGCTTTATAATAAAACCATTTATAATTATTACCAATTCCATTCTGGTGTATGTTGATTCCCTCTACCCTAGAGGGGGACGTAACGAAAAGTCTTATTTATTTTCAACCGATTAGATATCAGTTGATCTAATGACTCCAAACCAGTACACTTTAAAGGTAGGACACCTGAGCTTTTTCTATTTATGTGGATATCTTGTGTAAATTCTGCTGTTTTTTCAAATGAAAAACATCAGATCTCTCCTAATTGTTTGTAGCTTTGCACTGGATGCTTCAAGTTGCTACTTCACGCATGTTTAATCTGCATTTAGGACCCAGATTGTGCTCCAAAAGTGCGGTGATGACACACAATGCTCATATGTGCGGGTATTAAAGTCAGATTTAAATTTGAGCAACGAGACATTTCTAGTGTCAAACTCTGGACGTCATTCTGCGAAGCGAAGCAGCAATACTCTCCAACACACCGACACAAACTGCACCTCTTTAAATGCATTATCTCACGTGTTCTGCAGCATTTCTTTAGAAGCAACGCAGCTCAATCATCTCAAGCACAAACGAGTGTTTCCCCTTACCTGTGACATGTTGCTGTGCGGGGAGTCGCTCTGCTTCTGAACTCACTTTCATTCTCACAGACAAATAAACCCTAAAACAATAAACCGGTTGGACGTGAAAGCGATTCAACATCTCACTAATACTGCCGTGACTCATCTCTATTCATGCATCAGCATTCTGCGGTCTCCATCCCTTCTGCTGGAATGAGGAATATCCCCTTAAAGTCACACCAAGTCCTTAAGTCATATAAGAGAACTATGCATATTGAGTTAAAGGTCCCCTATGATACTGTATTCATCAATATATCACAGGTCTCAGATATATCCAGAGCCTGTCTCTGATTGGCTGAAACACCAAACAGATCATTTCAGTATTACCCATAATCCCCTCTGTTTCAGCCCTGTTTCCAAAGTGCTGATTCTCTGTCTGTTACTTTAGATGAAAATAAGGAGCCCCTCCCCCACGCCCCTCTGAGAGAGATTTGGTTACAAAGAACTCAATGGAGCTCTAGAGGAGATTCAGGTGATAAGGGGGGGGGGGGTACCTTGGTTGCTGATTGGCTAATGGTTACACAAGACAACACATCGTTATGACATCACAAAGTGGCCAAAATCTGATCAGCTCATTTTCAGACAGGTTTTTATAGAAATGGATCAAAAAGAGAGAAAATCTTTGTTCCTGAAACTTTCAGAGTCTCTTTCCACAGAGGGGACACATGTTGATGTAGAAGAGACATGAAGAAGAGGGGACACATGTTGATGTAGAAGAGACATGAAGAAGAGGGGACACATGTTGATGTAGAAGAGACATGAAGAAGAGGGGACACATGTTGATGTAGAAGAGACATGAAGAAGAGGGGACACATGGTGACGTAGAAGAGACATGAAGAAGAGGGGACACATGGTGACGTAGAAGAGACATGAAGAAGAGGGGACACATGTTGATGTAGAAGAGACATGAAGAAGAGGGGACACATGTTGATGTAGAAGAGACATGAAGAAGAGGGGACACATGTTGATGTAGAAGAGACATGAAGAAGAGGGGACACATGTTGATGTAGAAGAGACATGAAGAAGAGGGGACACATGTTGATGTAGAAGAGACATGAAGAAGAGGGGGACACATGTTGATGTAGAAGAGACATGAAGAAGAGGGGACACATGTTGATGTAGAAGAGACATGAAGAAGAGGGGACACATGTTGATGTAGAAGAGACATGGAGAAGAGGGGACACATGTTGATGTAGAAGAGACATGGAGAAGAGGGGACACATGTTGATGTAGAAGAGACATGAAGAAGAGGGGACACACGTTGATGTAGAAGAGACATGGAGAAGAGGGGACACATGTTGATGTAGAGACATGAAGAAGAGGGGACACATGTTGATGTAGAAGAGACATGAAGAAGAGGGGACACATGTTGATGTAGAAGAGACATGAAGAAGAGGGGACACATGTTGATGTAGAAGAGACATGAAGAAGAGGGGACACATGTTGATGTAGAAGAGACATGAAGAAGAGGGGACACATGTTGATGTAGAAGAGACATGAAGAAGAGGGGACACATGTTGATGTAGAAGAGACATGAAGAAGAGGGGACACATGTTGATGTAGAAGAGACATGAAGAAGAGGGGACACATGTTGATGTAGAAGAGACATGAAGAAGAGGGGACACATGTTGATGTAGAAGAGACATGAAGAAGAGGGGACACATGTTGATGTAGAAGAGACATGAAGAAGAGGGGACACATGTTGATGTAGAAGAGACATGAAGAAGAGGGGACACATGTTGATGTAGAAGAGACATGAAGAAGAGGGGACACATGTTGATGTAGAAGAGACATGAAGAAGAGGGGACACATGTTGATGTAGAAGAGACATGAAGAAGAGGGGACACATGTTGATGTAGAAGAGACATGAAGAAGAGGGGACACATGTTGATGTAGAAGAGACATGAAGAAGAGGGGACACATGTTGATGTAGAAGAGACATGAAGAAGAGGGGACACATGTTGATGTAGAAGAGACATGAAGAAGAGGGGACACATGTTGATGTAGAAGAGACATGAAGAAGAGGGGACACATGTTGATGTAGAAGAGACATGAAGAAGAGGGGACACATGTTGATGTAGAAGAGACATGAAGAAGAGGGGACACATGTTGATGTAGAAGAGACATGGAGAAGAGGGGACACATGTTGATGTAGAAGAGACATGGAAGAAGAGGGGACACATGTTGATGTAGAAGAGACATGAAGAAGAGGGGACACACGTTGATGTAGAAGAGACATGGAGAAGAGGGGACACATGTTGATGTAGAGAGACATGAAGAAGAGGGGACACATGTTGATGTAGAAGAGACATGAAGAAGAGGGGACACATGTTGATGTAGAAGAGACATGAAGAAGAGGGGACACATGTTGATGAAGAAGAGACATGAAGAAGAGGGGACACATGTTGATGTAGAAGAGACATGAAGAAGGGACTGTGTAGAGGACATGAGAAGAGGGGACACATGTTGATGTAGAAGAGACATGAAGAAGAGGGGACACATGTTGATGTAGAAGAGACATGAAGAAGAGGGGACACATGTTGATGTAGAAGAGACATGAAGAAGAGGGGACACATGTTGATGTAGAAGAGACATGAAGAAGAGGGGACACATGTTGATGTAGAAGAGACATGAAGAAGAGGGGACACATGTTGATGTAGAAGAGACATGAAGAAGAGGGGACACATGTTGATGTAGAAGAGACATGAAGAAGAGGGGACACATGTTGATGTAGAAAAGACATGAAGAAGAGGGGACACATGTTGATGTCGAAGAGACATGAAGAAGAGGGGACACATGTTGATGTAGAAGAGACATGAAGAAGAGGGGACACATGTTGATGTAGAAGAGACATGAAGAAGAGGGGACACATGTTTGATGTAGAAGAGACATGAAGAAGAGGGGACACATGTTGATGTAGAAGAGACATGAAGAAGAGGGGACACATGTTGATGTAGAAGAGACATGAAGAAGAGGGGACACATGTTGATGTAGTAGAGACATGGAGAAGAGGGGACACATGTTGATGTAGAAGAGACATGAAGAAGAGGGGGACACATGTTGATGTAGAAGAGACATGAAGAAGAGGGGACACATGTTGATGTGGAAGAGACATGAAGAAGAGGGGACACATGTTGATGTAGAAGAGACATGAAGAAGAGGGGACACATGTTGATGTAGAAGAGACATGAAGAAGAGGGGACACATGTTGATGTAGAAGAGACATGAAGAAGAGGGGACACATGTTGATGTAGAAGAGGGGACACATGTTGATGTAGAAGAGACATGAAGAAGAGGGGACACATGTTGATGTAGAAGAGACATGAAGAAGAGGGGACACATGTTGATGTAGAAGAGACATGAAGAAGAGGGGACACATGTTGATGAAGAAGAGACATGGAGAAGAGGGGACACATGTTGATGTAGAAGAGACATGAAGAAGAGGGGACACATGTTGATGTAGAAGAGACATGAAGAAGAGGGGACACATGTTGATGTAGAAGAGACATGAAGAAGAGGGGACACATGTTGATGTAGAAGAGACATGAAGAAGAGGGGACACATGTTGATGTAGAAGAGACATGAAGAAGAGGGGACACATGTTGATGTAGAAGAGACATGGAGAAGAGGGGACACATGTTGATGTAGAAGAGACATGAAGAAGAGGGGACACATGTTGATGTAGAAGAGACATGAAGAAGAGGGGACACATGTTGATGTAGAAGAGACATGAAGAAGAGGGGACACATGTTGATGTAGAAGAGACATGAAGAAGAGGGGACACATGTTGATGTAGAAGAGACATGAAGAAGAGGGGACACATGTTGATGTAGTAGAGACATGGAGAAGAGGGGACACATGTTGATGTAGAAGAGACATGAAGAAGAGGGGACACATGTTGATGTAGAAGAGACATGAAGAAGAGGGGACACATGTTGATGTAGAAGAGACATGAAGAAGAGGGGACACATGTTGATGTAGAAGAGGGGACACATGTTGATGTAGAAGAGACATGTGAAGAGGGGAGACACATGTTGATGTAGAAGAGACATGAAGAAGAGGGGACACATGTTGATGTAGAAAAGACATGAAGAAGAGGGGACACATGTTGATGTAGAAAAGACATGAAGAAGAGGGGACACATGTTGATGTAGAAGAGACATGAAGAAGAGGGGACACATGTTGATGTAGAAGAGACATGAAGAAGAGGGGACACATGTTGATGTAGAAGAGACATGAAGAAGAGGGGACACATGTTGATGTAGAAGAGACATGAAGAAGAGGGGACACATGTTGATGTAGAAGAGACATGAAGAAGAGGGGACACATGTTGATGTAGAAGAGACATGAAGAAGAGGGGACACATGTTGATGTAGAAGAGACATGAAGAAGAGGGGACACATGTTGATGTAGAAGAGACATGAAGAAGAGGGGACACATGTTGATGTAGAAAGGACATGTTAGAAGAGACATGAAGAAGAGGGGACACATGTTGATGTAGAAGAGACATGAAGAAGAGGGGACACATGTTGATGTAGAAGAGACATGAAGAAGAGGGGACACATGTTGATGTAGAAGAGACATGAAGAAGAGGGGACACATGTTGATGTAGAGGAGACATGAAGAAGAGGGGACACATGTTGATGTAGAAGAGACATGAAGAAGAGGGGACACATGTTGATGTAGAAGAGACATGAAGAAGAGGGGACACATGTTGATGTAGAAGAGACATGAAGAAGAGGGGACACATGTTGATGTAGAAGAGACATGGAGAAGAGGGGACACATGTTGATGTAGAAGAGACATGAAGAAGAGGGGACACATGTTGATGTAGAAGAGACATGAAGAAGAGGGCACACATGTTGATGTAGAAGAGACATGAAGAAGAGGGGACACATGTTGATGTAGAAGAGACATGAAGAAGAGGGGACACATGTTGATGTAGAAGAGGGGACACATGTTGATGTAGAAGAGACATGAAGAAGAGGGGACACATGTTGATGTAGAAGAGACATGAAGAAGAGGGGACACATGTTGATGTAGAAGAGACATGAAGAAGAGGGGACACATGTTGATGTAGAAGAGACATGAAGAAGAGGGGACACATGTTGATGTAGAAAAGACATGAAGAAGAGGGGACACATGTTGATGTAGAAGAGACATGAAGAAGAGGGGACACATGTTGATGTCGAAGAGACATGAAGAAGAGGGGACACATGTTGATTTAGAAGAGACATGAAGAAGAGGGGACACATGTTGATGTCGAAGAGACATGAAGAAGAGGGGACACATGTTGATGTCGAAGAGACATGAAGAAGAGGGGACACATGTTGATGTCGAAGAGACATGAAGAAGAGTGGACACATGTAGAAGAGACATGTCACCTCCTCAGTCACACCACAAAGGGGACGATAGCACCAGAGATCGCCACAGGAGCAACAAGAACATTCGTTGCGCCGCCACGTGAAGCCATGCTTAGAGAAATGATCAGATGCTTGTGGTGGAGTCTGATCGTTCTTCGTCTGACCCTTCCCCTGAAAGTGGAGAGGACACAGAGGATCCCATCCCGTAGCTGCACTACCTTCCTCTGCGCTATCCTATCCAATGTTTGCTCAAACATCTGTGGCATCAACATCCCTCCACTTTGCCACCGAACGTCCCCCATGCAGGCGTGTCATGTCGACAATACTGCTGATGATCTCAGGGGTAAAGAATAAATCACAGAAGGATTCCATGTGATGAATTCTTATTTATGCCACTCGTGATGGCATAACGCGTGGGCCCTGAACCCTAACCTCTGGCAGCAGGAATGTAGCGCGGCGTTTCCTCGTGAGAGCGAAACCTGATTTGAAAATGTTTTGATGTCCACCCACTGCCATGACGGACACGATCCCCCGGATAGGATAGTGCAGAGGAATGTAGCGCAGAGGAATGTAGCGCAGAGGAATGTAGCGCAGAGGAAGGTAGCGCAGAGGAAGGTAGCGCAGAGGAAGGTAGCGCAGAGGAATGTAGTGCAGAGGAAGGTAGCGCAGCGACGGGATGGGATCCTCTGTGTCCTCTCCACTTTCAGGGGAGGGGCCGGACGAAGAAGGATCAGATTCTCCTTCTCATGTTTGGCAAAAAGGTGTTTTATCCTTGTGCTGACTCCTTTCAAGCACAGTTCAGATCCACAGCAGATTCTCCTTCTCAGGGTGTTTCTGCTTCAGAGGACGAGTCCTGCAGCTGAAGTTAGAGGCTGCATGAGACCTCTTGTCCCACAGAGAAGCTCCTCTTCATCTTACTGCTTGTTGTGTATCACAGGAATGAAATGACCATTACATTTAGCTGACGCTTTAGTACATCAGGTTTCATAGAGCCAAACATTTCAAGTGCTACTCAGCTGGCTTTAGAGGAGCCAGTCCTTTGTTAGTATATAAGTGCCTTGTTAGTAATTCTATGGCTGGAAGTGGAGTCGAAAGAGATGAGTTTTCAGTCTGGAAGGTGTGTAAGCTTTCTGCTGTCCTGATGTCAATGGGGAGCTCATTCCACCATCTTGGAGCCAGGATAGCAAACCCACGTGTTTTTGCTGATGGGAACTTGGGTCCCCCTCGCAGCGAGGGTGCAGCGAGTCGTTTGGCTGATGCAGAGCGGAGTGCACGCGCTGGGGTGTACAGTTTAACCATGTCCTGGATGTAGGAAGGGCCAGATCCATTCGCAGCATGGTACGCAAGTACCAGTGTCTTGAAGTGGATTCTAACAGTTACCGGGAGCCAGTGAAGGGAGCGGAGGAGCGGAGTGGGAACATTTAGGAAGGTTGAAGACCAGACGAGCCGCTGCATTCTGGATGAGCTGCATGACCAGCCAGCCAAACTACACATATTTGAAGCTTTGGCTTTGCAGCCAGGTGTTTATATTTACTTCAAGGAGTGTGTGTATGTCTGTTTGACATTATCAAAGGACTTTGAAGTTCAAACAATTCAAAACATCGAGGTCAAGATCATCATCTGTTTACCTCAAAGACACATGAAACAGCACAAATGAAAAACAAAACGCCGAGAGCACACTTACTCCTGTCTCTCTCACACACACACACACACACACACACACACACACACACACACACACACACACACACACACACACACACACACACACACACACACACACACACACACACACACACACACACACACACACACACACACACACACACACACACACACACACACACACACACACACACACACACACACACACACACACACACACACACAATAAGAAGGTTTAATATGGAAGAGTGTGTATGAGTTTGGGAATGAGGGAGTGAGAGAAAAAGAAAGAAAGATATGAGGTGAAAACTGTGACTTGCTGTAAACCAAATCTACTGTATATTGTTGTCTCTGCGCACGCGCACACGCACACACACACACACACACACATTAGTTGCATACATGTATTCCATCCAATGGCTGGCAGGACCCCATTATACAACAGGCAAAGAAACCAAGAAATGACAAGCATGTAATTCAATGGTAAAATGTCACATCTGGTTTTTACAGTAAAAAGGACAAAGTTAATTATTTTCCTCCAATATGAAACCCTGACTTTACAAAATGCATGATTTTATACCGGTATGGCGGAGAGATCAAAAGATGTGGTTATAATGGGAGTGGATGGGACACGAGTGGCTAATGTGTAAGTTTTTTGTTTAATCTGATTCTGTGCAAAAACTAATAATCAACCAAAATCAATGTTGTTACTAATCTTTGACACATATCCAAGACTGTGTTAAAAAAAAAGGCACCCCCCCCCACATTTATCATATGGAAAATAACTGCCTTTTTGTGCATGTTTTTCATAGAAAACACATATTCATGTTTTCAAACTGGCAGTTAAAGGGTTAAAATCCTGAACATAATTTAACATGTGGTATTTCTGATCAGGACTGAAGTTGATTGAAAGATTTAACCCCAAAAGGCTTTTAAAAATATGAATCTGTTGTCATTTTAGAGCAGTTTTTGGAAGTGGACATTTTTGTCCCGAATGACTAATTTGTAACTTTTTTGTTCAATCTGATTTTGTGCAAAAACTAATAATCAACCAAAATCAATGTTGTTGCTAATCTCTGACACATATCCAAGACTGAAAAAGAGCCAGTCCCCAGATATGTATTCTTTGGAAAATAACTCATTTTCTCTGTTTTCATCATGAAAAAAAACAGCGGGTTCATGTTTTCAAAACGGCATTTAAAGGGTTAAAATCCTGAAAATGATTACATTTGATATTTTCCATTCGGCCGGAAGTTGCGTTAAAGATTGAACCCAAAACGGTTGTGAAAAAAACCTTTTAATATAATGTTTTTATCAAAGTCTTTTGCAGTGGACATTTTTGTCTCGAATGACTAATTTGCGTAGTCGATTTGTTACACAGTGAATTAAAGACCGATTTCAAAAATTGAAATTCCAAAATAGATCGAGAAAATAGCCTCGTTACCAAAAATCAGGCCGTTTGCAGCAACACAAACAAAGTTATTGCAAAATGAAAAGTGAAAAATGACCCATATGGACAAAAACGTCCACAGTGATACCGGAGGGTTAACTCCAGTATTTATAAATCTTCCCGGGGGAGCATGCCCCCAGACCCCCCTAGAGGAGGCGAGGACCCCCCCTAGAGGGTGTTAGGTCCCCACATATAAAAATAGCACTTTACCCCTGCACCCCCTCTAATCTCAGATGCACCCCGAGTCATTTTGTTCTGGAACCGGGCCT
The DNA here is from genome assembly GCA_902827135.1 of Harpagifer antarcticus. Classification (NCBI taxonomy): domain Eukaryota; kingdom Metazoa; phylum Chordata; class Actinopteri; order Perciformes; family Harpagiferidae; genus Harpagifer; species Harpagifer antarcticus. Next base: position 255,844 of record CADEHL010001231.1, on the reverse strand, counting down.
GCTCCAAAACAGATCATGCATTTTAGACATCCCTCATATCCCTCTATTTCAGCTGTTAGAGAAATGCAGGTTCGGGGTCCTTAGCTTAAAAAAAAAAAAAGAGGCGGAGCTAATGCCTGCTCAGAATTCTACCGGAGATAAAGTTAAATTCTGCTGTGATAGAACGCAATCCTGTTCTAAACCACATCAAGGATTATTTCTGAAACAGTATGGAGCTCAAATGCTTTTTCTCTTGCAGGTTTATCACAACGTGAGTTCCTTTTTTAGCTACAGGTTAGCTCTGAGTGTTAGCGATGCTAATGTAAACAACGACGAGGTTACGTCCAAAACACTTCAGGCATTGTTTCCGATAGCAACTTTCTGTGGGTCCGCCGCCGAGTTGACTTCAGTTCGGATGGAATCTGTATCCACTCGTTGTTCCCCCGTTTTTAGAGATTTGGGTACGGAGGAAAAGAGAGAGGGTTTATTTTCTGACGCTGCGTGAGTTCCCTGACGCACCGGGGACACACCGGGGACACAGCGGGGACACGTTGATGTAGCGAAGACATCACAAAGTGCATTTTGCACGAGAGGTCCCCTTTAAATCCTACAGGAAATCAGCAGCGTTTCTAAACGATATCCCAAATATTCACCTGGAGTTCAAACTGCCGTGTGATAACTCCGGAGGAATTTGGCAAATTATTTATTTATTATTACGAGATTTTACAATTCAACATCAGAAGAAAAATAAAACGTAATCCCCTTTTCGGGAATTTTCAAGATTTTTTAAAAAAGGATTTAAGAAAAATATTAATATGAAATGAAGTATGTGTGTGTGTGTGTCTGACAGTGTCTGATGGTGTGTGTGTGTGACAGTGTGTGCGTCTGACAGTGAGTGTGTGTGTGACAGTGTGTGTGTCTGACTGTGTCTGATGGTGTGTGTCTGACAGAGTATGTGTGTGACAGAGAGTGTATGTGTGTCTGACAGTGTGTGTCTGACAGAGAGTGTGTGACAGAGAGTGTGTGTGTGTGACAGAGAGTGTGTGTGTGTGTGTGACAGAGAGTGTGTGTGTGTGACAGAGAGTGTGTGTGTGTGACAGTGTGTGTGTGCAGGAAAACACCAGCTCAGATTCAACCTATAAAAACATTTCTCCTCACAGTCTTCGTGAGAGACATAAACCGGAGGTTCAAGCGGAGAAAATCCAGTCCAGAAACCCGTTGACATCCACCAAAGAGTTTGTTTTGTGTTTTTAGGGTGCGCTTCATTTCTTCTCCTCCACAGTCCTGCCGAAGTACTCCTTCTGGAACTGCTGGAACTCTTTCTCCGTGAACAAGGACTCTTTCTCCGGGGTCTTCGGAGCGGGGGCGTCCGGACGGTTCCTCGACTGACGCCCTGAATTGTGGCTCAAAATCTACAAAGAACACCGGATCAAATAACAAGTTAAATGGAGTTCATAGAATAGCATATCAGAAACCTTTATTAGTCCCACAGAGACGACATTTACGCTGTTACAGCAGACAAACACGTGCATAAAAAAGTATTCGTTAAAACAAAGTTATAATAGAATCAAAAATAGAATAAAATTATTATTATTATTATTAATTATAAGTGACAATTTACAAAACACACATCCTGTAGCAGTCCTGTGCAGTAAGTAGATTCGATTAATTTCTGACTGCCGCTAGCTGAAGCTAGGTTGCTAGGTTACTAGCTGGGTGTTCTCCGATAAGGGGCCGGAGGAAACAAAGCTAGAGATTACTGGTTCCATGTTGATTTAATTCAAAACAGATTGTGTGGGGGAACTAAAAGGCTCTTGCCGTGCTGGTTACTTTGCAGCCAAAACACATTTAGACGCGATCGCTACACAGAAGTACCTTTCAAAACATCATATTTCAGACCTTTCTTATTTGTTTGATCAAATTTAAGAACTTTTTAAAAAGGCCTTAAATTCAGATTATCACATTTAAGGCTTTTTAAGACCCCGCGGGAACCCTGGAGAGACGTCGACCGTTCAGCGGCTCTTACCTTCGCAGTGTCCGAGTCTCTGGCTTTGTCGACATCTTCCATAAAGTACTTCAGGTTAACGCTCAGCTGACTCTTCTTCTGCTTCTTCCTGAACTCCTCTACAGAAACACCAACGAAGAAGAGGAGGAGGATGTTTAGAGACAGGAGGAAGGTGTGCAGATGATGTGATCTTTACTAAATAATACAATTAACTTATAAAGCGCTTTTCAAGACACACAAAAAGACGTTTTACAAAACTCACATTTAAGAAACACAGTTTTCTAGATTGGGGGAGTTATGAGATGTGGGGGGGGGGGGTAAAGCAGTTTAGGAGTGGTTTGGGGGGTTAATGAAGATGCTGAATCTTAACCAGAAAGTGACCATGTGTACTCAATCTGTCCAAATGATCCAGAGTCACTTGAATCTGCAGAATTCCTCACATTCAGCCCAGAGACACAGATATGGACATGTTCTGTTAAAGCTGCCATTGTTGATGCTGGAAATGTCCCAAATGGACTCCATGGAATAATGATCCACAGTAATAATCAAATTAGAAAGATGAACTGACCCACTGCAGATTTGATCCTCTTGTCCTTCACGGTGGCTTTGTTCCTGCCGGGTCCCATCTGACCCTGCAGCCTCTTCTTCTGCTTCGTGACGCCCGAACGCTTCGAGCTCACCAGATCCATGACGTCCACAGGGCTGGGAGTCTTCTTCTTCTTCTTCTTCTTCTTCTCTTTACTCACATCTGGGAACAACACAAGGCAGAGACTAAGTTCAAATTCAAATCCCTCCAACGTAAAACAATACAACAACAATAAGATTATGTTACGAGATGCGCAGAGGGCTGTACTACGAAGCCGGATGTTCTCTTAGCGGCTAACTTCAGGGTAACTCGGGGTTTCCGGTCCTACGAAGCCGGTTCTCTTCTTAGGGCTAGATCTCCATGGTAACTGATGCTGTGCGGCTAACCTGCTCCGGAGCAGGTTAGGTTGCCGGCTAAGAGCTCAACTCAGTGAAAGCACCGCCTGCTGACCAATCAGAGCTCAGTGAAAGCACCGCCTGCTGACCAATCAGAGCTCAGTGTGCGGAGTTTAAAGCGATCAAGTCATATCACAGGAGAAAGGAAACACAGAAAAGCTGCCGTTGCAGGAAAGACGGCAACAATCAGCGACTGTGTGAACGTGAACATGAATAGAATATCACCTCCATCTTCAGAGCAATCTGTTAGAACATTAGCGTTAAGAACGCTTCCTGAGACATCTGCCACAACATCAGGAACCGGATCAGAGCCACATGAAGTCCAGTCCATATCACTTCAGAATATCTCCTGATCTGAGTCAGCTGAGCCGGATCTGGCCGTGCAACACTCACAGCGTCACAGACTGGATGCAGAAGCATTCTTTGAAGCAACACTCACAGCGTCACAGACTGGATGCAGAAGCATTCTTTGAAGCAACACTCACAGCGTCACAGACTGGATGCAGAAGCATTCTTTGAAGCAACACTCACAGCGTCACAGACTGGATGCAGAAGCATTCTTTGAAGCAACACATGAAGTTGAGGAAACACTCGAGTCAAATGTAATGAAAGTCAGATGGTGTCTTAGACGGGCAGTGATATCATGAACCTGTTAATGTACGCATTCAAACACTTGTTCTGGTACCAGCTGTGTTCACCTTGCAGCTGCAGCTCTGTGGCTTTGATCCTGGATCAAGTGTTTGAGTCATGGAGGTTTAAAGTTTAACTTCTTCATATGTCTAGTATTAAAGTTCACTTTTCATTCAGAAGTATGACGCTGCGCTGTCAGTACGCTTCTCCATGTCTGTGATTGGTCGAATGCTCCAGATACCACCCCTCTCATGTGAACACTAGATAGGACACGGCTGGCTTGAGCGATCCACTTGATAACCAGCGTCGTAGGACCGCTTAGCGAGAGCGCGTATGTTCTGGATCAGGCCAACCGGCTAACTCCAACACATCCAGGTTAGGTTGAACCGGCTTCGTCGTACAGGCCCAAGGTCATGCCGGAGAAATAAACAATATAAAAGTCAACAAATAAATAAATAAAAGTAGCTAAATGTTAGGGGTGTAACGGTACACGTACCAGTAATGAAATTATTCGGTACTGGCCCTTCGGTTCGGTATATATATATATAACGTTAAACGTAACAAATTGAGAACGTGAACAACTTCTTGGAAGTAATCTCAGGTGCTGCGTCGCAGCGTTCAGAGTAACTTGCTCCCATTGGGTTCAACGCGTCACAGAGCGATCAAGTCATTTCATTGGACGAGAGGCATACTGTGAGAGCTGGTCAGAGGGATGCGTTCAAATGTAGTCAGTAATTTGAGGAACTGTCGAAATGGCGAACGCAGATAAAGTTGAGCTGAAAATCCTCCAGCGTCATTGAAGTCTCCGGTTTGGGAACATTTTGGTTTCGCAGTTACGAACAAGGATGACGGACAAAGACAGGAGGACCGAACCAAAGCTGTTTGTCGGCATTGTTCAACTAACATCGGTTACGCGACTGGCAATACCTCGAACGTGCACACTCATTTGAAAAGGCATCACCCGAACGTGAATATCACCGGTACCAAAAGACTGAAGGGCAAACCCAACTCCCGCTAGCATTTGAGCCTCCACCACTCAGAGAGTTCAGACCGAGCCAGAGCTATTACAAACGCCAAGTATCCTTATGTTGCCATGTTAGCAAAGCGCTACCTGGCTGTGCTGCCTCTGTCCTGGAGAGGATGCTCTCCACAGAGGCTTTGCTAGAGCCAGCAGATCTGCCCTTTCAGCAGCAATGTGGAGCAAGCAAGTCCTGATGTCAAACTGGCTGCTGAGGTACTCGTACAGTTCAAATACAGATTATTTCAGTTCATCGAAATGCTGCACCTTAAATGTTTATTTTATTTTTTGTATTTATTTGAGTGAATATTCAGTTTAATAATAATTAAAAAAACCCAAAAGATATTTTATGTTTTGTGATCATTTTTTCTGCTGAAACGAAAACGAACCGTGACCTAAACACCGAGGTACGTACCGAACCGAAATGTGTGTGAACCGTTACACCTCTACTAAATGTTGAAACGGCTTCCTTATGACTCCTAATCAATAGAGTAATAATTAGTTTTGTAGTTTTCAGAGAGGATTTTAATGTTATATTGTGTATTATTCGTGATATTTGTCTTTGTACTGCAGATATGTTTATATTTTAAAAATGGGCTGTTTATTATGTCTATACTTTATTCCATGTTTTAAATAGTGTACGGCCTGAACATTTGCTCTGTGATAAGACAGAGAACATCAGCAGGAGAGGACTCTTTAAAGTAAAGACACTACATACTGATATACACCTGATCATCAGCTGGAGAGGACTCTTTAAAATAGAGACACTACATACTGATATACACCTGAACATCAGCAGGAGAGGACTCTTTAAAGTAGAGACACTACATACTGATATACACCTGAACATCAGCAGGAGAGGACTCTTTAAAGTAGAGACACTACATACTGATATACACCTGAACATCAGCAGGAGAGGACTCTTTAAAAAGTAGAGACACTACATACTGATATACACCTGAACATCAGCAGGAGAGGACTCTTTAAAGTAGAGACACTACATACTGATATACACCTGAACATCAGCTGGAGAGGACTCTTTAAAGTAGAGACACTACATACTGATATACACCTGAACATCAGCTGGAGAGGACTCTTTAAAGTAGAGACACTACATACTGATATACACCTGAACATCAGCAGGAGAGGACTCTTTAAAGTAGAGACACTACATACTGATATACACCTGAACATCAGCTGGAGAGGACTCTTTAAAGTAGAGACACTACATACTGATATACACCTGAACATCAGCTGGAGAGGACTCTTTAAAGTAGAGACACTACATACTGATATACACCTGAACATCAGCAGGAGAGGACTCTTTAAAGTAGAGACACTACATACTGATATACACCTGAACATCAGCAGGAGAGGACTCTTTAAAGTAGAGACACTACATACTGATATACACCTGAACATCAGCTGGAGAGGACTCTTTAAAGTAGAGACACTACATACTGATATACAGCTGAACATCAGCAGGAGAGGACTCTTTAAAGTAGAGACACTACATACTGATATACAGCTGAACATCAGCAGGAGAGGACTCTTTAAAGTAGAGACACTACATACTGATATACACCTGAACATCAGCAGGAGAGGACTCTTTAAAGTAGAGACACTACATACTGATATACACCTGAACATCAGCAGGAGAGGACTCTTTAAAGTAGAGACACTACATACTGATATACAGCTGAACATCAGCAGGAGAGGACTCTTTAAAGTAGAGACACTACATACTGATATACACCTGAACATCAGCAGGAGAGGACTCTTTAAAGTAGAGACACTACATACTGATATACACCTGAACATCAGCAGGAGAGGACTCTTTAAAGTAGAGACACTACATACTGATATACACCTGAACATCAGCAGGAGAGGACTCTTTAAAGTAGAGACACTACATACTGATATACACCTGAACATCAGCAGGAGAGGACTCTTTAAAGTAGAGACACTACATACTGATATACACCTGGACATCAGCAGGAGAGGACTCTTTAAAGTAGAGACACTACATACTGATATACACCTGAACATCAGCAGGAGAGGACTCTTTAAAGTAGAGACACTACACACTGATATACACCTGAACATCAGCAGGAGAGGACTCTTTAAAGTAGAGACACTACATACTGATATACACCTGAACATCAGCAGGAGAGAACTCTTTAAAGTAGAGACACTAAATACTGATATACACCTGAACATCAGCAGGAGAGAACTCTTTAAAGTAGAGACACTACATACTGATATACACCTGAACATCAGCAGGAGAGGACTCTTTAAAGTAGAGACACTACATACTGATATACACCTGAACATCAGCAGGAGAGGACTCTTTAAAGTAGAGACACTACACACTGATATACACCTGAACATCAGCAGGAGAGGACTCTTTAAAGTAGAGACACTACATACTGATATACACCTGAACATCAGCAGGAGAGGACTCTTTAAAGTAGAGACACTACATACTGATATACACCTGAACATCAGCAGGAGAGGACTCTTTAAAGTAGAGACACTACATACTGATATACACCTGGACATCAGCAGGAGAGGACTCTTTAAAGTAGAGACACTACATACTGATATACACCTGAACATCAGCAGGAGAGGACTCTTTAAAGTAGAGACACTACACACTGATATACACCTGAACATCAGCAGGAGAGGACTCTTTAAAGTAGAGACACTACATACTGATATACACCTGAGCATCAGCAGGAGAGGACTCTTTAAAGTAGAGACACTACCTACTGATATACACCTGAACATCAGCAGGAGAGGACTCTTTAAAGTAGAGACACTACATACTGATATACACCTGAGCATCAGCAGGAGAGGACTCTTTAAAGTAGAGACACTACCTACTGATATACACCTGAACATCAGCAGGAGAGGACTCTTTAAAGTAGAGACACTACATACTGATATACACCTGAACATCAGCAGGAGAGGACTCTTTAAAGTAGAGACACTACACACTGATATACACATGAACATCAGCAGGAGAGAACTCTTTAAAGTAGAGACACTACATACTGATATACACCTGAACATCAGCAGGAGAGGACTCTTTAAAGTAGAGACACTACATACTGATATACACCTGAACATCAGCAGGAGAGAACTCTTTAAAGTAGAGACACTAAATACTGATATACACCTGAACATCAGCAGGAGAGAACTCTTTAAAGTAGAGACACTACATACTGATATACACCTGAACATCAGCAGGAGAGGACTCTTTAAAGTAGAGACACTACATACTGATATACACCTGAACATCAGCAGGAGAGGACTCTTTAAAGTAGAGACACTACATACTGATATACACCTGAACATCAGCAGGAGAGGACTCTTTAAAGTAGAGACACTACATACTGATATACACCTGAACATCAGCAGGAAAGGACTCTTTAAAGTAGAGACACTACATACTGATATACACCTGGACATCAGCAGGAGAGGACTCTTTAAAGTAGAGACACTACATACTGATATACACCTGAACATCAGCAGGAGAGGACTCTTTAAAGTAGAGACACTACACACTGATATACACCTGAACATCAGCAGGAGAGGACTCTTTAAAGTAGAGACACTACATACTGATATACACCTGAACATCAGCAGGAGAGAACTCTTTAAAGTAGAGACACTAAATACTGATATACACCTGAACATCAGCAGGAGAGAACTCTTTAAAGTAGAGACACTACATACTGATATACACCTGAACATCAGCAGGAGAGGACTCTTTAAAGTAGAGACACTACATACTGATATACACCTGAACATCAGCAGGAGAGGACTCTTTAAAGTAGAGACACTACACACTGATATACACCTGAACATCAGCAGGAGAGGACTCTTTAAAGTAGAGACACTACATACTGATATACACCTGAACATCAGCAGGAGAGGACTCTTTAAAGTAGAGACACTACATACTGATATACACCTGAACATCAGCAGGAGAGGACTCTTTAAAGTAGAGACACTACATACTGATATACACCTGGACATCAGCAGGAGAGGACTCTTTAAAGTAGAGACACTACATACTGATATACACCTGAACATCAGCAGGAGAGGACTCTTTAAAGTAGAGACACTACACACTGATATACACCTGAACATCAGCAGGAGAGGACTCTTTAAAGTAGAGACACTACACACTGATATACACATGAACATCAGCAGGAGAGAACTCTTTAAAGTAGAGACACTACATACTGATATACACCTGAACATCAGCAGGAGAGGACTCTTTAAAGTAGAGACACTACATACTGATATACACCTGAACATCAGCAGGAGAGAACTCTTTAAAGTAGAGACACTAAATACTGATATACACCTGAACATCAGCAGGAGAGAACTCTTTAAAGTAGAGACACTACATACTGATATACACCTGAACATCAGCAGGAGAGGACTCTTTAAAGTAGAGACACTACATACTGATATACACCTGAACATCAGCAGGAGAGGACTCTTTAAAGTAGAGACACTACATACTGATATACACCTGAACATCAGCAGGAGAGGACTCTTTAAAGTAGAGACACTACATACTGATATACACCTGAACATCAGCAGGAGAGGACTCTTTAAAGTAGAGACACTACATACTGATATACACCTGAACATCAGCAGGAGAGGACTCTTTAAAGTAGAGACACTACATACTGATATACACCTGAACATCAGCAGGAGAGGACTCTTTAAAGTAGAGACACTACACACTGATATACACCTGAACATCAGCAGGAGAGGACTCTTTAAAGTAGAGACACTACATACTGATATACACCTGAACATCAGCAGGAGAGAACTCTTTAAAGTAGAGACACTAAATACTGATATACACCTGAACATCAGCAGGAGAGAACTCTTTAAAGTAGAGACACTACATACTGATATACACCTGAACATCAGCAGGAGAGGACTCTTTAAAGTAGAGACACTACATACTGATATACACCTGAACATCAGCAGGAGAGGACTCTTTAAAGTAGAGACACTACACACTGATATACACCTGAACATCAGCAGGAGAGGACTCTTTAAAGTAGAGACACTACATACTGATATACACCTGAACATCAGCAGGAGAGGACTCTTTAAAGTAGAGACACTACATACTGATATACACCTGGACATCAGCAGGAGAGGACTCTTTAAAGTAGAGACACTACATACTGATATACACCTGGACATCAGCAGGAGAGGACTCTTTAAAGTAGAGACACTACATACTGATATACACCTGAACATCAGCAGGAGAGGACTCTTTAAAGTAGAGACACTACACACTGATATACACCTGAACATCAGCAGGAGAGGACTCTTTAAAGTAGAGACACTACATACTGATATACACCTGAGCATCAGCAGGAGAGGACTCTTTAAAGTAGAGACACTACCTACTGATATACACCTGAACATCAGCAGGAGAGGACTCTTTAAAGTAGAGACACTACATACTGATATACACCTGAGCATCAGCAGGAGAGGACTCTTTAAAGTAGAGACACTACCTACTGATATACACCTGAACATCAGCAGGAGAGGACTCTTTAAAGTAGAGACACTACATACTGATATACACCTGAACATCAGCAGGAGAGGACTCTTTAAAGTAGAGACACTACACACTGATATACACATGAACATCAGCAGGAGAGAACTCTTTAAAGTAGAGACACTACATACTGATATACACCTGAACATCAGCAGGAGAGGACTCTTTAAAGTAGAGACACTACATACTGATATACACCTGAACATCAGCAGGAGAGAACTCTTTAAAGTAGAGACACTAAATACTGATATACACCTGAACATCAGCAGGAGAGAACTCTTTAAAGTAGAGACACTACATACTGATATACACCTGAACATCAGCAGGAGAGGACTCTTTAAAGTAGAGACACTACATACTGATATACACCTGAACATCAGCAGGAGAGGACTCTTTAAAGTAGAGACACTACATACTGATATACACCTGAACATCAGCAGGAGAGGACTCTTTAAAGTAGAGACACTACATACTGATATACACCTGAACATCAGCAGGAGAGGACTCTTTAAAGTAGAGACACTACATACTGATATACACCTGGACATCAGCAGGAGAGGACTCTTTAAAGTAGAGACACTACATACTGATATACACCTGAACATCAGCAGGAGAGGACTCTTTAAAGTAGAGACACTACACACTGATATACACCTGAACATCAGCAGGAGAGGACTCTTTAAAGTAGAGACACTACATACTGATATACACCTGAACATCAGCAGGAGAGAACTCTTTAAAGTAGAGACACTAAATACTGATATACACCTGAACATCAGCAGGAGAGGACTCTTTAAAGTAGAGACACTACATACTGATATACACCTGAACATCAGCAGGAGAGGACTCTTTAAAGTAGAGACACTACATACTGATATACACCTGAACATCAGCAGGAGAGGACTCTTTAAAGTAGAGACACTACACACTGATATACACCTGAACATCAGCAGGAGAGGACTCTTTAAAGTAGAGACACTACATACTGATATACACCTGAACATCAGCAGGAGAGGACTCTTTAAAGTAGAGACACTACATACTGATATACACCTGAACATCAGCAGGAGAGGACTCTTTAAAGTAGAGACACTACATACTGATATACACCTGGACATCAGCAGGAGAGGACTCTTTAAAGTAGAGACACTACATACTGATATACACCTGAACATCAGCAGGAGAGGACTCTTTAAAGTAGAGACACTACACACTGATATACACCTGAACATCAGCAGGAGAGGACTCTTTAAAGTAGAGACACTACATACTGATATACACCTGAACACCAGCAGGAGAGGACTCTTTAAAGTAGAGACACTACACACTGATATACACCTGAACATCAGCAGGAGAGGACTCTTTAAAGTAGAGACACTACATACTGATATACACCTGGACATCAGCAGGAGAGGACTCTTTAAAGTAGAGACACTACATACTGATATACACCTGAACATCAGCAGGAGAGGACTCTTTAAAGTAGAGACACTACACACTGATATACACCTGAACATCAGCAGGAGAGGACTCTTTAAAGTAGAGACACTACATACTGATATACACCTGAACATCAGCAGGAGAGGACTCTTTAAAGTAGAGACACTACATACTGATATACACCTGAACATCAGCAGGAGAGGACTCTTTAAAGTAGAGACACTACATACTGATATACACCTGAACATCAGCAGGAGAGGAGAAGAACTGTTCAAACGGATGCTAACGCTAGCTGTGACTTAGCTATGAAGCTACGGAGCTCAAACGGACCTTTAATGTCTTCGTTCAGCAGCTCCAGTCCTCTCCGGACCAACGACGCAGACATCCCGGGTTTAATACAACGAGTTTGAGTTTAAATGAATAAACTATAGCAGCTACATGAATAGGAAACAGCTTCAACTCTCAACAGCAACACATGTGCGTTTATCAACATCCGGTGAGATGCTCGTGTGCATCACTGAAAAGCGGACGACTGGAAACCCGAAGAAGCGTGACGTTTTCTTCTTCTTTGGCTTCCAGTTGTTGCATTACCGCCCACTGCTGGATTACTAATGAAACTACCCTTTTCAAAACTAACAGACAATACTAATAAAGGTGAATATGGTAACCTCTTGTCTCGAAAAACTAGCATGCTAATTGAATTGCTCTAGACTGAGAGGAGATGACTCTCAGCACCATCAACAACTAGTTAACTTCTCTCAGACTTTCTTTCTGCCTCGTCAGCACAGTGTAGTGAATTCAGATCTTGTACTTGAGTACAAGTACAAGTATTCAGATCTTGCACTTGAATAAAAGAAGAAGTACTCAGATGATGTACTTGAGTTAAAGTAGAAGTACTCAGATCTTGTAGTAAAAGTAGAAGTACTCAGATCTTGTAGTAAAAGTAGAAGTACTCAGATCTTGTAGTAAAAGTAGAAGTACTCAGATCTTGTAGTAAAAGTAGAAGTACTCAGATCTTGTAGTAAAAGTAGAAGTACTCAGATCTTGTAGTAAAAGTAGAAGTACTCAGATCTTGTAGTAAAAGTAGAAGTACTCACCTTTGGATAAAAGTCAAGTTTTAGACTATGGAGAGCTATGATGTAGGATGTTTTTTTCTTACAGCATTTTTCAAGTATCAAGAATAATTTACATTGGATTGTCTTTTCAACCTTATAACAGACATTATGAGGCCATATATCTAAAAGTGTGGACACTCCTGGTCTACAGCAACGACAACATGGACATGGCTATGCAAAACACACTGCAATGACATCTCCAGAACCCCCCTAAAAGGGTCCCCATGCTACTTGGGAAGGGAACTAACTAATACAAGTACCTTTATCAAAACTAATGCAAACTACTAATATAGGTAAAGATGACAATAAATAAAGCTAAATATGGTAACCTCTTGTCTCGAAAAACTAGCCTGCTAATTGAATTGCTGTAGACTGAGAGGAGATGACTCTCAGCACCATCAACAACTAGTTAACTTCTCTCAGACTTTCTTTCTGCCTCGTCAGCACAGTCGTGGCTTTCTTACATTACATGCTACTTGTTAGACGCTTTTATCCAAAGCGACTTACATACTCAATAGTGTGGGCAATCCCCACAGGAGCAATTTGGGGTGAAGTGTCTCAGGGACACAACGACATGCTGACTGCAGTGGGGTTTGAACCTGTGACCCCGTGATCCCAACACCAAGGTTCTATCCACACGCCTCACAGTCGTGGCTTTCTTCCTTATTTTCCATCGAGCCACGAGACGCCTTCAACACACATTTCTAACTAGTTTACCTTCTTTTATATTTGTTTAACTCACAGTTGATGAGTTGCTTGGCCTCTGATGTTTGGATGATATATTGCAATGTGTTAGCTAAAAATAAAATAATAAACTTTTCACACGGGTAACAAAGACAACAGGCCTTTACGAAACTCAAATAAAATAACTTAGGTGCTCTGTCTTTCGTCCTTTCTATGTTAAGGCTTGTATACATGTAATGGTAACTTAAACTGTATCTTAACGGTTAAGAACTGTGGCGTCTTTCTGACCCATCTCTTTAGAGGAGGCACGTGGGAAATGTAGTCCTTTATACGTTGTTGACTACAATAGGTGGCTCTAACAATCCCAGTTGATCACCATGGCCAGAAACGCTATGAACTTAGTCTCGTCCTAAAACAAGTAATAATCCTCTCGACTCCAACCGGATTTACACTCCCTGTTTCCTCGACTCTTCCCTTTCTTTCTTTTTAATAACAATTCACTCAAAACAAACAAATCGATTCAAAGGCTTTATTGTCCAATGCACATAAGCTACAGTTTAAAGATGGCAATAGAAATCTTAAGACATAAATCACGACAAAGACGTCAAAGATAAGATGAAAATTGTGCAAGAAATCTATATAAACGTAAATAGAACATGATATACAAGAACAGAATGTAAAATGTAATATTGTAAAGTAAGATGAAAAACCGTTTATTACGGTGATAACTATTGAGATAAATACATTGTAAGACGACAACAGATGAATGTTTATGGATGTTCTTAAAGGTCCCACGTCATGGCCATTTCTACTGATCATAATTCCATTGTTGAGGTCTGCTAGAATAGATTTACTAGCATCTCTGTAAAGTCTGTGTATTCACCCCCCAGTGAGCCCAGTGTGCTCTGATTGGTCGGGACGTTGCAAGGCTCGCTGCTCAGTGAGCTGGCTTACTGGTGTGATTTCCGGGTCGGCGATACAGCGAGAACAAGCGAAACTCATCCTGAGCACACACACACACACACACACACACACACACACACACACACACACACACACACACACACACACACACACACACACACACACACACACACACACACACACACACACACACACACACACACACACACACACACACACACAGCCGAAGTAAAAACAATAAGTGTGGCTTGATATTGAGTTAGAGAAAGGTTGATAAACGCTTTGAGAATGGGTCTGCGGAGAGCATTTCTCCGCGATCCCAACTCGTTTATTACCAGCGTTCAGGGAGCTCTATAGTCAATGGGACGCCCTGTTAGTTGAACATTTACGCTAAAGGTCCCCACGCCTCCTGGTGTGTGAGGAGCTCCGCGGATTGGTCCATTTTGGTTCCGGGAAGAAACAAATGGAGAATGAGAAATGTCCAACGAGGCGTTCTGGGGCAGCACAGACAGGTCTTCTCTGTGTTAGAGGTTTACTCGCTACAGGGTGCACTTTGAGGGTTTGAGACTCTGCAGACCGTTTACATGCAGAATCTACAGAACACACAACCTTTAAAGAGTTCAGGTGTTTAACAGTCTTATTGCCTGTGGGATGAAACGGTCTCTGAGTCTGGTGGTTTTTGTCCTGTTGCTACAGAGCAGTTTGTTGCTGGGATGAAGCATCTTAATAATGGTGCACCTAAATGAATAATGCATTGAAATAAAATGCATCTTTTGCTAAAGGTCTGTGTACTTTCGTTTTATTTTTGGCGACTGTAATGTTTTTGTTTTCAAAGCATGAATGGACACTGTCTTTCTGATACAGACACATATTTATGTATAAAATACGTCAAAAAGTGCATTTTGCATGATAGGAGACCTTTAAAGGATCTGCTGCTAACGCCTTGGTGCCAGATACCACACTCCTTCAGAGGTCTAGTGGAGTCCATGCCTCCACGGGGCAGGGCTGTTTTGGAGGCATCTACACAATATTAGGCAGGTGGTCATAATGTTATGGCTGATCGGTGGATATTTATGTTTCTTCTCTACATCTTTATTGTAAGAAAAGCCTTAAGTGAAATTGATTGTTGCTTTACGGAAATTATACCATCAGTTCATCCAGTGTTCACTTCCTGTTTGACCCCCGAGTGTCCTGAAAGAATAATGATAATCAACAGAGAGAAACATTGGCAGCTAAAGTGATTGAAGAGAGCTGAAACAAGATGGAATACATTTTAAGATCTTAATGTAGAATAGTCTGATGAAAGGAGGATATGGTTTCAATACTCACATCTCTTCGGTTTCTTGGCTTGGATCGTCTCGTTATTGATCCTGTAGGGATGAACACAACCCAACAGTTATGGATCAGGTTTAAAATAAGTCTTTGTTCTTTGCTTCAGAGTCCTGACTGATCTCCTGCTTTACATCCCATCATCTCTTCTCTGCAAACACTACGACTGACTGCCTCAGCTCTAAGCTAACAGGAAATAACTGCTCATTAGTCTAGAAACAAAAGCATGACAGGAGAACCAAGCAGACTCACTCCTCTGTAAAATCCTGTATATCCATTAAAGAGTTGCTTACTTACAAAAAACTGCTAACATCTCAGTAAATGAGCTAGTAGATCATTTTAATTCAAAAATTAAAAATGTTATAGATGCCATTGCTCCAACTAAGGTAAAGGAAGTGTCTGGCAAGAAAATACCTCCATGGAGAAAGGCCATGACCGTGAGAGCAGAAAAAAGAGAGTGTCGAAAAGCTGAACGCAGGTGGCGAAAAACAAATCTCCAGGTTCACTTTGAAATCTATAAAGAGAGACTTGGCCTTTATAATTTGGAATTGAAAATAGCACGACAATCGTTCTTCTCTGACATCATTACCAAAAACAAAAACAACGCACGTGCCTTGTTTGCTACTGCCGACAGACTAACTAACCCCCCAGTGTCAGCAGCCTCTGAATTTCTATCCACCAGGGCGTGCAATAATTTTGCCTCCTTTTTCACTGACAAAATTCAGAAAATCAGACAAGCAGTCAGTGCCTCTGCATCAGGAACAGCAAATGTGTTGTCTCTGTGTCCACTTAACATCAATTCAGACACCATGACACAATTCCATCAGATTAATGATAAAAACCTAGAGGACATTATTCAACTTCTGAAATGATGCTAGATGCTACAGTAATGAACAATTATAGGCCCATATCAAACCTCCCATTTCTAGGTAAAATCATTGAAAAAGTTGTTTTTCAACAGTTGAGTAATTTTTTGCATTTAAATGACTGTTTCGATGTGTTCCAGTCAGGCTTTCGTCCAAACCACAGCACTGAGACTGCTCTTGTAAAGGTCTTCAAAGACATCCACTTAAACACAGACAGTGGCAGAACTTCAGTGTTAGTATTATTAGATCTCAGTGCTGCGTTTGACACTGTTGACCACAGCATATTACTAGACCGACTGGAAAACTGGGTGGGACTTTCGGAAACAGTCCTAAATTGGTTTGAATCCTACTTAAAGGACAGAAACAACTTTGTTTCTATAGGTAAATACACATCTGAGTTGACAAATATGACATGTGGGGTACCTCAAGGCTCCATCTTGGGGCCTCTTCTCTTTAACATCTACATGCTACCACTGGCTCAGATAATGAAAAACAACAAAATAAGTTACCATAGCTATGCAGATGACACACAAATTTACGTAACAATTTCACCAGGAGACTATGCTCCAATTCAAACACTGAGTAAGTGCATTGAACAAATCAATGACTGGATGTGTCAGAACTTTCTCCAATTAAACAAAGATAAAACTGAGGTAATGGTTTTTGGAGCCAAGGCAGAACGTATAAAAGTTAGCGCTGAGCTTCAGTCTGCAATGTTCAAAACAACAGATAAAGCCAGAAATCTAGGTGTAGTCATGGACTCTGACCTGAGTTTCAACAGTCACATTAAAACAGTTACTAAATCAGCCTACTATCACCTAAAGAACATATCTAGGATTAAAAGACTAATGACACAGCAGGATTTGGAAAAACTTGTCCATGCTTTTATCTTCAGTAGACTCGACTACTGCAATGGTGTCTTCACAGGTCTCACTAAAAAATCTATTAGAAAGCTGCAGCTGATTCAGAACGCTGCTGCTCGAGTCCTCACTAACACTAAGAAAGTGGATCACATCACTCCTGTTCTGAAGTCTTTACACTGGCTTCCTGTGTGTCAAAGAATAGATTTCAAAATACTGCTGCTGGTTTATAAAGCTTTGAATGGTTTAGGCCCAAAATACATTTCTGACTTCCTGCTAAATTATGAACCATCCAGATCTCTCAGGTCTTCAGGGACTGGTCAGCTTTCTGTCCCCAGAGTCAGAGTCACTAAACATGGAGAAGCAGCGTTCAGTTATTATGCTCCATCTGGAACAAACTCCCAGAAACCTGCAGGTCCGCTGCAACTCTGACTACTTTTAAATCCAGCAAGAAGACTTTTCTTTTTGTCGCTGCTTTTAATTTAACTATTCATATCTTAGACTGCACTGTAACTTTCATCCATGTATTTCTTCTTTTAATGTTTATTTTATTCGCTTTTCTTTTTAATGACTGATTTTAAATGCCATTTTCTTAATGTCTTTCATTTTTTGTAAAGCACTTTGAATTGCCTTGTGTTGAAAAGTGCTATATAAATAAACTTGCCTTGCCTTGCCTTGCCTTACTGACCTGAGAGACTGCAGTCTGTAGTCTTGACTCTTCAGAAGATTTCTCAGCATCTTCACTCTTGAATACTTCAGATCGTTGTTACTCAGGTCCAGATCTCTCAGATGGGAGGGGTTGGACTTCAGAGCTGAGGCCAGAGCAGAACAGCTGATCTCTGACAACCTGCAGCCACTCAGTCTGAATAAAAAAAACATGATGTAAGTTTCAAGGTTTAATAATCTGTTCAGAGCTGAGGAAGGTTTAGATGTCAGAGTGAAGAAAGATGTAGATCCATGATAATCCAAGCTCAAACTCTGCAGCAGTTTTTCTCTCTCATCAGATCTTTAACAACTTCTTCCTCTCCCTCACAGCTCATCAGTACTGACAGCATCTTCACCGACTCCTGGAGCACAGAGTGAGTCTGTGGGAGCTGAAACAAGTTATTCTGTTTTTAAACCAAAATGGGAAAACAGATAAATCAACGTTTTTGAATCTGTGTGTCTTCGGACCATTTGTGTTTCTAACCCTGCGCCCAGGGAAGTATACTGAAAATAGTTCTTTGTCACTATTCCTTGTTGCATGTCTGTAAGTATAACAGATTTGTCTTCACATTTCCCCAGCATTCACTGGATTACCGTAAATAATACAAACAAAACCAAAAAGTTGATTTATCTGTTTTCCCGTTTTGTTTAAAAACAGAATAATGTAGTTTTTTTTGGTTTTTCCGTTTCTCTGTTTTTCCGTTTTGGTTTTTAAAACAATCAGTTACCATTTACATTTTTTTTTAAATGTGTTAGGTAACTACGGAGCCCCTAAACTTGGGTCATGAACAAAACAAAAAAGTATCTTGTGCGCACAATATACTTTCTAGTGCGCAGTTAGGGTTAGAAAAACTAATGGTCCGAAGATACAAAGATTAAAAAACGTTGATTTATCTGTTTTCCTGTTTTGGTTTAAAAACAGAATAACGTTTTTCAGCTTCCACAGACTCACACAAACTAAAAAACTGTGTATTTTAATTTTTCCTATTCGGTTTTGAAACGGAATAACCAAAAAACGAACCATACAGAGATTCTTTGTTCTCAGGCACATTTTTAAATACAACAAATCTATATGAACTGCAGTCAGTGAACTGACCTGAGAGCCTCCAGTCTGCAGTTTGGACTATTTAGTCCAGAACTCAGCAGCTCCACTCCGGAATCCTGCAGAGGGTTGTAACTCAGGTCCAGATCTCTCAGATGGGAGGGGTCAGACTTCATAGCTGAGGCCAAAGCAGCACAGCTGATCTCTGACAAACTGCAGCTCCACAGACTGAATAAGGAATACATGATGTAAGTTTAAACTATTCAGTCAGCATCATGGAGCTTCAGAAAAATATTGGGAAAGGCAAATACTGAATATAATCTTTATTGTTGATAGTTTGAATAGAAACATTTATTAATTTATCTTTTATATAATTTATTAAAATCATGATGGAGACTGTAAGATGAATTCCAGGTGTTTAAGAGGTTCAGAGTGAATTATGCAGTGAAGGATTTTTCTTGTTATATTTAAATGTAATGATCAACATGGCTCTGCCACAGTCAGTGAACTAAACCACAGAAGAAGAAAGTAGACTATAGGCGCTTTCACAACGGAATACTTTTCCCAGGAATAGTTCCGATAGTTCCTGGGACCAAAAAGATCTGGAACATTTTCACCCCTTTTCAGTCCCTGCTAGAGAGGTGGTACTTTCTTGGGGAGGAAAAGCTTTCAATTTCTGATTGGCTGGGCGAATTGCAAAGCACGCCCCGTAAAACTCAGAAAAGTTTTTGTGAAGCCAGCATTTTATTTGCTCGCATTAGCATTATTAGCATTAGCCCAGCGCACCAACGCAGAGAGACTAACTTATGGCAACACAAAATAAAACATGGGAGCGTTGGAGTGATGAGGAGGTGTCGGCGCTTCTGGCAATTAACTTGGGAGTCTTCTCAGCAGCTTCTACTGAAGCTATTCCCCAACTCCGGGGACTTCCGGGGACTTCGGGTGGCAGTATACGCCGTGAGGTTGTTTGTGGCCTGCCAGTAAACCCAAAGCAGTGTGAACGCGATTTACTAGATAGATCCAGGAAATAAAAGTTCTGGGGAAAAGTTCCGGGTACTATTCCTGGGAAAAGTACTTGGTGTAAAAGCGCCTAATAGCATTAATATATCAGTGTGGATCAGTGTAATATCAGCCTGATGTCCTCAGCTCAGAGTCAACACATCTCTCTTAAGGCGAGACACCCCAGGTGAATAGGGTGACTTTTTGTACTTAAAGATATCAGCTAGATATTTCTCTAGTTAATTACTTACAATAAGGCAATTGTTTTTTGTATTACAAGTTTTCTGAAATAGCATGTTTAAATTTCAGGAACCGAAATCTGAATTTTGGATAAAGCCAGGCTCACAATTCTTGTTTCATTTTGTAGTCATATTAGTATCGAAGGCTTTTACAGAAGGGATTTTGGATATCTATTTTTATCACTCCATAAATCAGAAAATACTGTCAACAGCCCTAAAATATCAATTTTCGCCATGTTTTTAGGTATAAAATGTTGTATAATTCAGGCTATGAATGATATATGAACAAACATTTCTGTAAAAGCCTTCATAATATTGATAGGAATATAACTGGAAGGTTTGGTGTCTCTACGTGCTACTGAAGTTGAAATTTCGAACTCAGAGTAGGAGAAAAAACTCATTTTGAGAAAACGACCTTTAAAGATTGCAGTGAGGCGCTAGCTAAACCCTCCTGTTCTCTGGATGACAGCTTGCGCCTCGACGCACTCCGTGAAGGTGTTTCATGGTCAGGGTCATTTGATTTTTGTATAACCTTGCTTCGTGCAAGTGACAATTGTTGTCGTCTTCTCTGTGTTTCACCGTTCTTTTGCAATTTTGAGATTTAAATTTCTAGCGGAAAGCTAACCAGGAAGTGTTAGCACACCACGTGAACGAATCACGTTGTCAGAAATTGACACCAGCCAATGAGATTTTGTTTCTTGGTTTAAGACCCCTTTGTACTTTCACGATTGGTTTCTGATACAAAGGAAATGACCATATTTTGATCTGATGAGATTGTGCAGGAGAGACGGAGCTTTCTAACGATATCTCTGTTGACATGGTGCAAACAGCGGTCGCAGTACTTTATGTTACGTTAGAATGCTAATTTTGGTGAATTTAGGAGAAATCTACAGACGCAAATACACAAACTATAGTCAAATAAACACCTAAATGTGTATTTTGTACGTTTTCCTTCCAAAAGCCTGAAAGAAAACATGTTATGGAATCAAAATAGCACAACATCTCAAAATGTACCAGTGCATGAACAACTATGTTTTTGCCTGGGGTGTCTCGCCTTAATCTCAGCACAGAAGTAAAAGATGGGGAACTGACCTGAGAATCTCCAGTCTGCAGTCTGGACTCTCCAGAAGATCTCTCAGCAGCTTCTCTCCTGAATCCTGCAGATGGTTGTTACTCAGCTCCAGATGTCTCAGATGGGAGGGGTTGGACTTCAGAGCAGAGATCAGAGCAGAACAGCTGATCTCTGACAACATGCAGCCCCACAGTCTGAATAAAGAATACATGGTGTACATTTTAAGGTTTAATAATCTGTTCAGAGCTGAGGAAGGTTTAGATGTCAGAGTGAAGAAAGATGTAGATCCATGATAATCCAAGCTCAAACTCTGCAGCAGTTTTTCTCTGTCATCAGATCTTTAACAACTCCTTCCTCTCCCTCACAGCTCATCAGTACTGACAGCATCTTCACCGACGCATGGAGCACAGGGTGAGTCTGTGGAAGCTGAAACACTGTCCGTCACACATTCACCTTCTCTGATCTTTGTTATTCTGCTAGATACTCAACCATTTGAAAAAACATAACAAAATGAACAGGTACAAAGTCCTGTTCTCGGGCACATTTTTTAAAAGAAAAATGAACCGTAAGAACTGCAGTCAGGGAACTGACCTGAGAGTCTCCAGTCTGCAGTTTGGACTCTTTAGTCCAGAACTCAGCAGCTCCACTCCTGAATCCTGCAGAGGGTTGTAACTCAGGTCCAGATCTCTCAGATGGGAGGGGTCAGACTTCAGAGCTGATGTCACGACTTCACAGTGAGTCTCTGAGAGTCCACAGGAAGTTAGTCTGTCAGGACAGGAATTACAGAGAAAGTTGCATTCGATGAAAACAGTAGACCCATGATGTTCTGATTAACAATGTGCGTCATTATGGATCCCTTTGGCTCTCACAGTATTAGAAACAGCAGAATTGATTGGTGTTTATTTGAAGACGTAAACTTCTTATCTGGACTAATTTATGAAGTTAATCACATGTGGACTCACTCAGCCTTTCTGCAGTTCCTCACAGCTGGAATCAGTCTCAGTTTTCCCTCCGCTGATGTTTTGTACTTCTTCAGGTCCAACTCATCCAGAACCTCCTCTGACATCTGCAGCATGTAGGCCAGAGCAGAGCAGTGGATCTCAGAGAGTTTCTTCTCTGATCTGTTCTCTGACTTCAGGAACTTTGTGATCTCCTGATGTACTGAGTGGTCCTTCATCTCTGTCAGACAGTGGAAGATGTTGATGCTCCTGTCAGGAGAGATTTCATCACTGCTCATCTCCTTCAGGTTCTTGATGGCTCTCTGGATTTCTTTGCGACCCAGCTGGCCACTGAAGAGTTTCTGGATGATTTTTGGACGGTTGTCTGTGCGACCCAGCAGGCCTCCTAAGAGTCTGTGGTTGGACTCCAGAGAGAGGCCGTGGAGAAAGCGGACAAACAGGTCCAGGTGGCCATTTTGACTTCTGAGGGATTTCTCCATGGCTTTCTTCAGGAAGACATCCAGGGATGGGTAATCTCTGCTATCACTGTCTGCGTCCCAGTCTCCCTGCAGGAAGTCCTTCAGTACCGCTGTGTCTCTGTTGTTGTAACAGTGCAACAAGTAGACTGCAGCCAGAAACTCCTGAACGCTCAGGTGAACAAAGCAGTAGACTGTTTTCTGGAAGATCACACCCTCTTTTTTGAAGATCTCTGTACAAACTTCTGAGTGCACCAAGGCCTCGGTGACGTCAAGGCCACAGCGCTGCAGGTCTTCTTGGTAGAACATGATGTCTCCTTTCTCCAGATGTTCAAACGCCAGCCTCCCCAGCTTCAGAAGAAGCTCCCTGTCAGCCTCTGTCAGCTGCTGGGGACTCGTCTCATGTCCCTCTTCATACTTCTGCTTCTTCCTCTTGGTCTGGACCAGCAGGAAGTGTGAGTACATGTCAGTGAGGGTCTGGGGCAACTCTCCACTCTGGTCTGTAGTCAACATGTGGTCCAGAACTGCAGCAGTGATCCAGCAGAAGACTGGGATCAGACACATGATGTGGAGGCTCCTGGAGCTCTTGATGTGAGAGATGATTCTGTTGGACAGGTCTTCATCACTCCATCTCCCCCTGAAGTACTCCTCCTTCTGGGCGTCAGTGAAGCCTCGTACTTCTGTTACCCTGTCCACACACTCAGGAGGGATCTGATTGGCCGCTGCAGGTCTGGAAGTTATCCAGACGAGAGCCGAGGGAAGCAGCTTCCCCCTGATGAGGTTTGTCAGCAGCACGTTGACTGAGGACTGCTGTGAGACATCAGACACAACCTCATTGTTTCTGAAGTCCAGAGAAAGTCTGCTTTCATCCAGGCCGTCAAAGATGAGCAGCACTTTGCAGACAGCCAGCTGCTCTGCTGTGACCTTCTGTAAGGTTGGATGGAAAACATGGAGCAGCCTGAGAAGACTGTACTGCTCACCTTTGATCAGGTTCAGCTCCCTGAAGGAGAGCGGGATCACCAGACTGACATCTTGGTTTCCCAAACCCTCAGCCCAGTCCAGAGTGAACTTCTGCACTGAGAAGCTTTTTCCAACTCCAGCGACTCCGTTGGTCAGGACCGCTCTGATGGGAGTCTGCTGGTCAGGTAAGGCTTTAAAGATGTCCTGGCACTTGATTGGAGTGTAATGGAGGGTATTTTTCTTGGAAGCTGTCTCCAGCTGCCTCACCTCAGGTTGGGTATTAACCTCTTCACTGAGGCCTTGTGTGATGTAGAGCTCAGTGTAGATCCTGTTGAGGAGGGTTTCACTTTTATCAGTTCCTTCAGTCACCCATTCACATCTCCTCCTCAGACTGATCCTATGTTCATCTAAAACCTCCTGCAGACCACGTTCTGCTGGAAGAGAAGAAGAGTGAGATCAATTGAAGTGGTTAGAAATCACAAAAACAATTAACAGGAAGAATTCTTTTTTCAGAAATGAAGACTTCAGCAGAAATATGTTGAGACTGTGGTGATTGACATTATTCACCCACGGATCTATGGGTTGGGGTATTGTTCCGCACGGACATTTTTGTTAACCGGACTTCCTGATTCCGCCGGTCTTCGCCTCCCGGGCTTGAAGCTGTTTATATTTTGTTCTGATGCTAATTAAAAGTCTAGCTTGTACCTTTGATACCCCACCTCCGACTCCCGTCTCTCGGCACTACATTGGTGACTCCGACGTAAGTCTCGTAGAAAGATCCAAGACTGAACCGAGCATGACAAATAACGCCGTTATTTTCAAACTGCCAGAGTTTTGGGAGACATCTGCGGCTGCATGGTTCGCTCAGGCGGAGGCTCAGTTCGCCCTCCGCGGAGTAACTGATGACGCAGCACGCTATTTTCACGTCGTTTCGGTACTGGGAAGCTCCACTGCAACCCGGACGGTGGGCTTTATTACATCTCCCCCTGCCCAGGATAAATATGCTGCGTTCAAGGCTTTCGAGCTGTCACGGTCGGAACGGGCCCGGCGTCTGCTCGCTATTCATAGCCTGGGAGACAGCAAGCCTTCCGACCACATGGAGATGATGCTCAGCCTGCTGGGTACAGAAGAACCCAATTTTGTGTTCATAGAACTGTTTCTTCGGCACATGCCGCCGCATGTTCAGACGGCGCTCGCTAACACGGCTATCACTGAGCCCCACGCTTTAGCCGAAGAAGCCGACCGGTTCTTCCTGGCCACCCAGCGTTTTGCCCCGGAGGTGCTGGCCCCGACACGCAGCGGCACCTTCCCTGGTTGAGGCATGCCACCTAGCAGAAGCTCCGGAGCCAACGACAGCGACTCCAGCCCTGGCCTGTGTTCATACCATGCACGCTTCGGGGCGAAAGCGAGGATGTGCCGTCCCCCCTGCACCTACAAGGCAACGGGAAACGCCAAGGCCTGCGCTCGGTAGTGACCGCGAGCGTTGGCACATCCAACCGGCTCCTGTTCATCAGGGACACCCTCTCTGGTCGCAGATTCCTTTGTGACACAGGAGCCCAGCGGAGCATCCTGCCGGCTACGGTGGTGGACGCCGCCAGAGGAGGCCACGGCCCACCTTTAACGTCCGCTAACGACACCCCTATTCGCACCTATGGCACAAAGACAGTGGACCTGTGTTTCGGGGGTCGGCGGTTTAAGTGGGATTTCGTCACGGCTGACATCTCCTTCGCTCTCCTTGGCGCAAACTTCCTGTACGCTCACGGACTGCTGGTGGACGTCAAGAACAGCCGCCTGGTGGACGCACTGACGTTTGCCTCGTTTGCATGTACCGGCGGAGAGGCGTCATTCAGCGGGCTCTCCAGCTCACTCACAGAGTGACAAGTTTCAGCACCTTCTCAGTGAGTTTCCCGGCTTGACGCAGCCCACCTTTTCCTCTGCCACTACCAAACACGGGGTAGAGCACCACATTGACACTGAAGGCGCCCCAGTCTACGCTAGGGCTCGGCGGCTCAACCCTGACACCACCAATCACCACCGACACGTCTGACTACGCTGTGGGCGCGGTGCATGAGCAATGGGTCGCCGGCCGCCAGTTGACTCCCAGGGAGCGCAAGTACAACGCTTTCTACAGGGAACTCCTTGGTCTCTATTTGGCAGTTCGCCACTTCCGTTTCCTGCTGGAAGGCCGGGAGTGTGCGGCGTTTCGTGGATCACAAGCCTCTTACTTCCTGCATGTCCAAGGTGACTGAGCCGTGGTCTGCCCGACAGCAACGCCAGCTTTCGTACATCTCCGAGTACACCACGGACATACGACACATCGCTGGCAAGGCTAACGTGGTCGCGGACTGCCTCTCCAGAGCGGTCATCGGAGCTGTGCAGCTGGGCCTCGATTACCTCCGCATGGGCACTGACCAGGCCTCTGACCACGGGGTCCAGACCCTCAAGGCCTCGGTCACGGGATTACGACTGGAGGAGGTGACAGTCGGAGCTGTGGTGTGACATCTCCACGGGCCAGCCTCGACCGCTAGTCCCTGCTGACTGGCGTCGACCTGTTTTTGAGGCGGTTCACAATCTTTCCCACCCCCGTAGGAAGCCGTCCGTGAAGTTGGTGTCGCAGAAGTTGGTGTGGCAGGGGCTTAAGAAGGACGTGAGGTCCTGGGTCGACTCATGTGTGCTGTCAACGGGCCAAAGTCCACCGCCATACTAGGGCCCCTTTTGAACTTTTTGCGCTTCCTGAGAGGAGGGTTGACCATGTCAATGTCGACCTCGTAGGTCCGCTTCCCCCCTCTCACGGTTTCACCTACCTGTTTACGATTGTGGACAGGACGACCCGCTGGCCCGAGGCCGTTCCCCTCGCCTCGACGTCAACTTCCGACGTCGCCCGCGCTTTCATCGGCACGTGGGTGGCGCGCTTCGGGACCCCGTCTGACCTCTCCTCTGACCGCCCTCCCATGTCCCGCCCCCTGTGGGGATGCCCTCGCCCTCGTTGGCGCCCCTGCACTCGCCTGCGGCCCCGCCCTCCTCGGCCCCTGTGTGGTGAATTCTGGGGGGGCTTGTGTGGTGATTGACATTATTCACCCACGGATCTATGGGTTGGGGTATTGTTAGTTAACCGGACTTCCTGTTTCCGCCGGTCTTCGCTTCCCAGGCTTGAATCTGTTTACATGTTGTTCTGATGCTAAATTAGTCTAGCTTGTACCTTTGATACCCCGCCTCCGACTCCCGTCTCTCGGCACTACAAGACTTACTTAGTATAATACTGCATCTTTCTCCACACTGGGGACAGCAGGAGTCTCCTGATGGAGTTGGCTGCTCCCAGTATGAGGTGATGCACTGTCTGCAGAACCAGTGTCCACAGCTGGTAGAGACTGGATCCTTCAGGACGTCCTGACACAGAGCACAGCTGGACAGCTGCTCCTCCACAGGAACAAGACTTTTCCTCTTCTCTCTGTGGAGATGAACACATCCTTTATAGCACTTAAATTAGTGGTGGACGATTTGAACCAATGGTACAATAAGGAATAAAGTTCTGTTTTGATATTATTAAAAGGTTTTAATCCTTTTTCCACCGCTTATTCGAAGTTAAGTTCCCAAGCCAGCGTGGAGTTAAATCCCTCCACCAGGTCCTGGAACTGTCCCTCGGTCTCCTGCTAGCTGAACACCTCCCTAGGGAGTCGGTCAGGTGGCTTCCTTACCGCCCGAACCTCCTCAACTGGCTCTTTTCTACACGAAGGATCAGCTAAGTCACCCTGCCGGATCACTAAACTTCTCACCTTACACCTAAGGGAGATGCCAGCCACCCTCCAGAGAAAACATTGCCTCAAATGGAGATCAGTGAGGTCTCAGAGGTTACGTGATAAGTGATTATGGAACAACAACAACGTCTATCCGACACCCCTAATTTCCTCATGATGGTCATTTTAAAACCGTTTTATAACAGGTTCATAATACTTGAACACCATTGCAAAAAAGCCATTGACTGATCATCCTTAAGGATTCATTGCAATGTGAAAACAAATGATGGTCACCGTGTTTCTTTACTGTACTGCGTTTTAACTGTATTTTACTTTTACTGTAATCTGCTTTGCTTCTTTACTGACTTTAAATGTGTTTCTTTGCTCTAAACAACTGTGATTATTACTAGGTGCGCTCATGTAGTTAATAAAGAAGAGGTTATTATCAGGTAACATAAACTGATTCCTCTTGGGGTCAGTTTACAGTAGAAACAGACTTACTTTGTGTCCGAGGGTCCAGGTTCATCACTGAAGACTGGAGGTAATCCTTCCGACTGGTCACTCTTCAGAGACAGACAGCTGGAGACTGAAGACTCTGCTGTCTGTCTGTGGAAACAACACATATTATTAGTTCATTTAGAGCAGGGGTGCCCAACCTTTTTTGAACCGAGAGCTACTTTTAAAGTTGCCAGTCTGCCGAGATCTACCAGTCCATATAGAGAGGCCATTACTGACAGCCTACTGCCAGGTACATACACACTTCTACTTTGTATAAAACTGACCTTTGTACGATTAATACTCCATAAAATACTGCAGATCCTTTATCTAACCTCTTTCTAATCTACACACATACAAGTATTTAACTGAAGTTACACAACAGTGTTGTTGATACAGAGTTTATTCACACGTCACTACAGTGGGTAATGTGTTCAAGAAGCATTGAACAGTGCTGCCAAAGAAAAGACTCTGAACCCTTTCTTTGCCATTATATAAAAATAGTGTTGCTACAAAAGTATAAATGAGGCTTCCTAATAAGACGACTCAGATCTGAAGCTACTCAGGAATCTGCTGCTAAAGTGCAATAACAAATACAACATTAATAGAATCAACCCTTTTTTGTAGCATTTTATTAGATTATAAAAAGAAATGCCTTTAAAATAGGATGCAAGCAACACTAGCTTCTTAACCTGAATTGATGATAGACTATAATCAACTTAATGTTTGCATTCTTATACCATTTTGTACAATAATTATAATGAATAAGTTCAAACAAACTAAAACTTACAGCTGATTAATAACGGGATCTAACTTGAGTTTTTATTATATCAAAAACCTGTTGAAAAGCTTCTGTTATTTTTACTGTCCCCAAAAAGCGCGTCGGCAGCTTCCAAGAACGCTTCTTTCACAACTTCACCGTCTTTGAAAGACTTCATGTGTTTCGCAAGAACGTGACTGACATGTTACAGGACATTAACGATAAAACAGAATGTTGTTGTTCTATTTTTAGACACATCTCGCGATCGACCGGTCGATCACGATCGACTGGTCGGGCACCCCTGATTTAGAGAGCAACTTTTGTCCTCTGTCTGTTCGCCTGATTATTAAACATGTTTAGAGTTTTTGAGTCGTGCTTGTGGGTTTCTGCTGTTACAATTCATGTTTGAAATGTTTTACAAAGTCTTTACTATTATTTACTATCATTGATGGAAGGAGCAAGAGTTCAATTGAAATGTTCAATTTGTTACTGTTCTCTACCGAGTTGCTTTACTGTGATCATTAAAGAAAATAATCCTGGTGTGTTTAGCCGCTTGGGGCGGTTCGTTTGGGTCGGTGTGAACGCAGTCTGAGACCTCTGATGTGAACTAAACAACCGGACTCTGGTCCGCCTAAAAGAGGCAAGGCAAGTTTATTTATATAGCACTTTTCAACACAAGGCAATTCAAAGTGCTTTACAAAAAAAAGATGAAAGACATTAAGAAAATGGCATTTAAAATCAGTCATTAAAAAGAAAAGCTAATAAAATAAACATTAAAAGAAGAAATACATGAATAAAAGTTACAGTGCAGTCTAAGATATGAATAGTTCAATTAAAAGCAGCGACAAAAAGAAAAGTCTTCTTGCTGGATTTAAAAGTAGTCAGAGTTGCAGCGGACCTGCAGGTTTCTGGGAGTTTGTTCCAGATGGAGCATAATAACTGAACGCTGCTTCTCCATGTTTAGTTCTGACTCTGGGGACAGAAAGCTGACCAGTCCCTGAAGACCTGAGAGATCTGGATGGTTCATCATTTAGCAGGAGGTCAGAAATGTATTTTGGGCCTAAACCATTCAAAGCTTTATAAACCAGCAGCAGTATTTTGAAATCTATTCTTTGACACACAGGAAGCCAGTGTAAAGACTTCAGAACAGGAGTGATGTGATCCACTTTCTTAGTGTTAGTGAGGACTCGAGCAGCAGCGTTCTGAATCAGCTGCAGCTTCCTAATAGATGTTTTAGTGAGACCTGTGAAGACACCATTGCAGTAGTCCAGTCTACTGAAGATAAAAGCATGGACAAGTTTTTCCAAATCCTGCTGCGACATAAGTCTTTTAATCCTAGATATGTTCTTTAGGTGATAGTAGGCTGATTTAGTAACTGTTTTAATGTGGCTGTTGAAACTCAGGTCAGAGTCCATGACTACACTTAGATTAGGTGGTCTCGGACCGCTTTCAAGTGAACTCTGGAGCGGTTCATCGCTGGTGTGAACGCGGCCCGCACCAAAACACAGGAAGCGTAGTATACGATTCACAAGAACGCGGATGTCTTCAAAAATCTTTAGCGAAAGAGTGAAGCAGAATTAAGTGTTGAAGGGTGTCTTGTAAAGTAAAAATGCTCCTTCAACTATAGGCTACATAAAAGTCAGAGCCACCTGTCGTCGGTGAAACCTCCTCCTGACTGCAGAACGTCTCTCAGTATATGAGTTATAGTGTTTGTTAACGCACGTCGTCTGATTATATAATCATATGAGCCGTCCACTAGATCTGTTGATATGCTCTCCAGATTAACAGCAGCATGAAGATAACCTCCCGATGCTCCAGGCTACGGTAGAAATGGCTGGGATTTGCATTATTACCCCTTAATGTCCGACCAATGGTTGAACAGCATTTCCGTGCACATGACTAGTGTTTAAAGTTTATAATCCGTTTGAGTTTTGCCCGTGTGACCAGAGAAGCGGAATAATAGGTGTGAATGTGACCTTACTCTGTGTCTGGGGGTCCAGGGTCATCACTGAAGGTTATAGGTAACTCTTTAGACCGGTCACTCTCCAGGGACAGACAGCTGGAGACAGAAGGGCTGTCCTCGTCCTCATCTTTTAAATCACTCATCTTCTCCAGTCTGAGAGATAAACCAGTAACAATGGAGACACACAAAATACAACAATCAGTCAGACTTCAGACAGGCGGTTACATGTTGACTCTGCTGGGCGGTTACACGTTATGTAACTCAGATGAATCAGAAACCAGGTAATTGAAAAAACGTTACAACATTTGCAGAAGTCTCATTGGACTCTAGGACGCTGATTTTTAATCTAGAAGTTGTGTTCAGTTTAACAGAGTAAATGATTAAAAAGCAGAGCCTGGTGTTAACACTCACCCTGTTGTCCTCCTCCTCTCTGTCGAAGTGTGAAATGGCGTCTAGCAGTTTGACTTCATTCTTCACTTGAGCGCCCTCACCTGTCTGCAGCTCCTCCTCCCTTTGTTTCACGACCAGCCTCATCAGAGGAATGTGAACATACAGGATTATATTCAGTAAGATAGAAATAGACACGCAGCAAGTACACATCCTGCATTAAAACCCTTACTTAAAGGTGACCTATCATGCTATATTTAAATGATATAGTGTATGACCATACCTATATAAGGTATATTTATACATTGTAGTGCCGGGAGATATGGGAGTCGGAGGCGGTGCATCGAAGGTGCAAATGGAAACTTTAATGCGGAGCTGCAACGGACATGTTGTCGGGTTGCAGCTGCTAGTCGTCGCCAGCTAGCGCCGCTGGGACGTGCAGCCGCACGCCCCGAAGAAACAGCCCCATGAGGTAGCAATGGGGTTGCTGGTCGACCCAGCAGGTCGTGCATCGTCCCCCCCCGATGCGGGAACGGCGAGCAACGTCTCCAGCCTTCTGCGGAGCACGCACCGAGCCTCAGTCCGCGTGCCGGTGGCAGCCACGGACGTCTCCAAAAAATCCCCGGCATTTCGAGAAAGGAACTCGAGTTCCTTTTGCCGTGTTCGGCTTCGTCCCGGAAACTTCCCCAGACGTGTCAGAGTCACCACTGTAGTGCCGGGAGATATGGGAGTCGGAGGCGGTGCATCGAAGGTGCAAATGGAAACTTTAATGCGGAGCTGCAACGGACATGTTGTCGGGTTGCAGCCCGGGTCGACAACAGAAAGAGCCGGGAGGGCACACAACATATATAGATATGAACACATATGTCCGTGCGGAAACAATACCCCCAACCCGTAGTTCCATGCGTGAATTATGTCCCAGTGTTAAATAGTGATCACTACACAAGCCCCCCCAGAATTCAACCATGGACACTATCCCCGTGTCCGGGAGGAAGCACCACAGGGGCCGAGGAGGGTGGGGCCGGGCCATGGAACGGGCCGTCGGAAGGGGGCCGCAGGAGAGGGCAGGGGCCCTAACGAGGGCGAGGGCATCCTCACCGGGGGTGGGAGACGGGCCGGAACGGGGCCGCAGTAGGCGTCGTAAGGGGGCCGCAGTGGTGCGACGTGGGGACGGCGTGAATATCCCGGTGGTCCCCAGCAGGGAGGAGCGCTGCCCGGCCGCAGGCGAGGGCACAACGGCAGCGGGCACAAAGTCCTCGGGGGGAAAGAGCCGGGTCCCCGGGGGGCAGGAGCAGCATCCCCGGGAGGAAGGAGCCGTGGACAGGGGAGAGGCCAGACGGGGCGCCGTCGAGGTGAACCGTGAGCCGCGGTGAACCGTGAGCCGCGGTAAGAGGAGAGGCCAGGCAGGGTCCCGGAGCGCGCCACCCACGGGCCGATGAAGGCATGGGCAACGTCCAAAACCGCCGAGGCGAAGGAAGAGGCCAGACAGGCTCCGGAGCGCGCCACCCACGAGCCGGTGGCAGCATGGGCGACGTCCGAAACCGTCGAGGCGAGACGGGCTCCAGGAGTGCACCACCCAGGCGTCGATGAACGTGAGTGGCGTCTGGAACCGCCGTCGAGGTGGTGAAAAAGGTGAGAGTGTCCACACGAGGTCGACCAGACATGGTCGAACCTCCTCTCAGGCACCAGAAAAAGCTCAAAAAGGGTCGTACCCGTCCACGGTCAAAAACAGGTGGGCGAAATCGTGAGAGGATTCACACGAGGCCAACCAGACATGGTCAAACCTCCGCTCAGGCACCAGAAAAAAAAACTCAAAAAGGTCGATAGCCGTTAGCAGCTAGCCGTTAGCTGAGGCCGTTAGCTGGCAGCCATCGGTAGCTGCTAGCCGTCGTTAGCCCCACGTGGATAGCTGCTAGTCGTCGCCAGCTAGCGCCGCTGGGACGTGCAGCCGCACGCCCCGAAGAAACAGCCCCATGAGGTAGCAATGGGGTTGCTGGTCGACCCAGCAGGTCGTGCATCGTCCCCCCGATGCGGGAACGGTGAGCAACGTCTCCAGCCTTCTGCGGAGCACGCACCGAGCCTCAGTCCGCGTGCCGGTGGCAGCCACGGACGTCTCCAAAAAATCCCCGGCATTTCGAGAAAGGAACTCGAGTTCCTTTTGCCGTGTTCGGCTTCGTCCCGGAAACTTCTCAAGACGTGTCAGAGTCACCAGTGTAGTGCCGGGAGATATGGGAGTCGGAGGCGGTGCATCGAAGGTGCAAATGGAAACTTTAATGCGGAGCTGCACAGGACATGTTGTCGGGTTGCAGCCCGGGTCGACAAGAGAAAGAGCCGGGAGGGCACACAACATATATAGATAAGAACACATATGTCCGTGCGGAAACAATACCCCCAACCCGTAGTTCCATGCGTGAATTATGTCCCAGTGTTAAATAGTGATCACTACAACATTTTATTTTTCAAAATACCAAACAGATCATTTTTTAGCCATGCCTCGTTTCGCTCATTTTCGCTTTATTCCAAACCTGCCTATGAAAATTCTGAGCAGCAGCTGACCACGCCCCCAGCAGAAGAGCCGGCGAGAGTCACGTTACCATGCTTGCTGTGTTTACGAGTGTGGAATACACATGTCATCTCAGAGCAATGCATGTGTTCAAGCATATTATCAATTTGATCCAGAAACTGAAGCAGCAGAGGTTTTGGTGGAGGTGCAAACATCTCGGTTGCAGCAGGACGTTTCTGAATGGTTAGTTGACAAGCTGTTGTCCCTATTTATTTTTACTCTGTTACGATGCTTGCTACTTATTCCATTCATATTTTGGCTAATTAGCAAGAATGCAATGTGTACAGTTTGTAACTTAGAGTTTGTAACGCAAACACAGCGATACATATATATATTTATAAAGGGAGACATTCATATTTTCAGCATATATACAATGGCCTCATTGCGTTTAATAGTTTACAGTCCTTTTCTTCCAACATCGTGCAACAACCGTTGGAAAGTTCAATAACTTAGGGTGATAAAAAGTATAACTCCAACACCTCAGTTGTCAGCAATGTGTGTTTCATGTGTTTTAAAAGCTCAGTTATTGACTTCTTTCTAAAGGGGTACATGTGCAACTTGCGCCACGATGCCTTCTGAACCGGAGCATGTGCTGCATGGAGATACCACACGTAACATTAGCTTCACTAAGTTGTCTGTTTAGAGAATACATTTTTCACATGTCATTCAATATATGTTTATCACACTAGGTGTAAAGACGGATGCAGGAACATGAGGACTCTGTAACCTGTGTGGTGGATCATCCTGGATTTGGTTTTGACTGAAATTGTAAAACGAATGCTAATATTGTTCATGGAAATAAATACTGGTGTATATGGCTTTATGCAATCTTTCATTCTGTCATTGTACATGTACTATTATATACTACACAGCAAGGCATAACACACCCATGTGTACGACAACAAGTCCACACACAACCTTATGCTTTTGAAATCAGAATATTCTTTACCCATCCAAACATGAATAATCACGACACATTTGATATCAACTCGGAACTTTATTGTCAAAATCAACGGTTATTTGAATCAGGATCAGAGTGGTGATTCCGGCCTGCGTTGTCCTCTGATCCGTGAAATGTCTATGTTGGGTTCAGACAGCAGCCAAATTGAACCGTGTGGCATACCCGGCGATGACCTCCTCCCTGTCAGGTTGCTCATAATGGTGCAGGGTCCACAAAGACTTGGTCGAAGATGAGGTCCATCAAGTTGGCCACGTAGCCTGTGCAATGTTAAAAAAAGCACAAAAAAAAAAGTGGTTTAGATTAGTATGCATGTCGTCAACAACAACATACCAGGGCTTTAGCTCCGTTTTACTCGTGGTGTGTGTCCCCTCGCATACATACATACAGTGTTGCATCCTAACACACCCCCATTTATATTCATGTGCGCAAACAAGTAAACATGCAAAAGCTTTTCCATATAACGCTGCAAAAAACGGCATGTCTCATTAGCGTAGCGTAGCTTAGCGTAGCTTAGCTTACAGATCGATGATATATGATCGTTCTTACAGACTACAATCACAAAAGCTTTTACATAACGCTGGAAAAAACGGCACTTACCTCCAGAAGATTACGTTTGTTATTATAACTTACTCAATATGATTTTTTAGAGGATACAAAATACTAATACATAGGAGAATAAATACTTGTGTTATCGGCTAGGCTAGGCGTGGCTTTACAGCCTTCACACAGATCGCCATTACGGCAGTCTGAACATGTTCGCAAATGCCTGATAATTAAAATAAAAGACAAAGCAAAGACTGCGGAGCGTACAAAATAAAATGTTACAAGAACATATAAACACCTAACCGATTACTAGTTGGGGTTGAGGCGACATTGATACGGCGAAGCTACATGCTACATGCTACATACTACAAGCTAGATATAGCTTTATCAGGAAAAACACCGCTAAATAAAAACTTACAGCTTCAGAATTGGATGTGTCCTCACTGGCCTGGTCCCGGATGGTTGGTATTGATCCCGGGTGTAGCATTCGTTTGGAGGCATATCCGTGTTGGACTTGAGAGAAGTTCATAAACATGTCCGTGGTAAAATGTTTGGAACACACACAGAAATCTGCCGGGGTCTTCTGGCACATGTCCCTTGAAAATGAAGTCTAGCCACAGATTATTCTCTTTTTGCACTGATGGCATTGCATGCAGTCCCCTGTTCCGAGTCTTGCAGCCAACAACAGCACAACGTTTAACTGGCTTAGACATCCTAGCAAGAGCAGGCAAAAACACAGATGTGACTGGGGTTGATTTAGCCTGCCGATAGCCTATATGCGAATGAGAGGTTTGGCAATGCACGTGGCCGTGGCTCATTCCCCTGATAGGTGGAGAGTTGACCAATAAGCGGAGTACGTCTTTGTGACGTAGAAAAGTGTCGGAATGTGGATCAATTTTTTTCAGATCCGTTGCAGCCCCTTTTTTAGAGATTTGGCGAAGGAGGAAAATAGAGAGGGTTGTGTTTTCTGACACTTGGTGAGTTCCCTGGAACACCGGGGACACATAATCATGTATAAAAGACGTACAAAGGTGCATTTTGCATGATAGGTGCCCTTTAAGTTAAAGTGTGTGTGTATTTAAGAGCTCCACTGTTATCTGAGTATTACAATTATATATATTACAATATATATATAAGAAGAACTGTGACCAACTGCGCCGCTGACCAGGTGCCGACGAGCCAAATGTGGGACAAAATGAAGTTTGTTCGGGACAATGTTACTGCTTTGCTAAGAGCTAGTTTACATTTCAATATCTAACCCAGCGGTGTCCACACTGTTTTCACTGAGGGTCGCATACAGGAAAATATACGAAGGTCTGGGCCCCTCACTAGAGGTCTATCGCCTCATACGTTCAGCTATAAGTTGGAAAAGTCAATATAATGTGGGTAAATTATTCTTGATAAATGAAAATGCTGTTAGAAAAATACACCATCTCTCCAGAGGGTTTCTTTATTTTAGCTCATTCTTTAAAACAGAAGCTTCAGATTGCTGAAATATGAATGGGCTTTTTTCTTCTCAACTTATATTTGTTTGAACATGTTTTCAACTTTAATTGACTGAATTTATTTGAACATTGGGCCGAAGTTTATTATACTTCCTAGTCATTATACTTTTTGTATTTGCTGAGGGCCGATTAAAAATGGTCCCGTAGTTTGGACACCCCTGATCCAACCCTTAAAAATACACATTCATTTTGAAACTGTTAGCTTATAAATATAATTTACAACGCTTTCCTATCCTTTAATTGTTTGAAACTATGCAAGTGTGTGGTATTTTGTATGCAAGTAGGTAGAAAGTATGAGCCGTAGACACGTGTGCTATCTTTACTGCATCTTTATTCTTATCCACGGCCAGTTCATCTCGCACATTAAAGTACGGAGCAAGTTCTGGTGATACACTCTTTCTGCATTTCGGCCAACCAGCTTGTATTTGACGTCGCAGGTGTGTCAGTTCAGGGCAGGTGTCACAGTTCAGGGCAGGTGTGTCAGTTCAGAGCAGGTGTGTCAGTTCAGGGCAGGTGTGTCAGTTCAGGGCAGGTGTGTCAGTTCAGGGCAGGTGTCACAGTTCAGGGCAGGTGTGTCAGTTCAGGGCAGGTGTGTCAGTTCAGGGCAGGTGTCACAGTTCAGGGCAGGTGTCACAGGCAGCGGTATATTCTGGAACAGACAGTGCATGCAAGGATTCTTTAAAAACCAGAGCCACCATCCGGTACCTCAGTGGTATCTGTCGTGGTAGGCAGCTCTCACATTTTGTTTCACAGGACGGTAGGTGACATCATAAGTGAAGCAGAGTAGTCGTGTTGACCATCGTGCGATGCGCAGACCCGCTCGACCGGCCCCCTTGGATGTGTGCAGGGTTGTAAGAGCTTGGTGATCTGTACATAGCACAAAGGAATGAGATAGGTTCTCCCCATTTCCCACCGCCTAAACACATGCAAGTGCTTCACGTTCAACCGTAGAGTACTTCCTTTCGGCAGGAGAAAGCGTCCTGGATGCAAATGCTACAATTCTCTCAGTCTCATTAGAGTGAATTTGGGTGAGTACAGAGTCCAGTCCATAATCAGAAGCATCAGTAGTAACACGTGTAGGCACCTGGGGGTCATACAAGGAAAGAGCAGGGCTCTCAGCTATCAGTCTCTTGATGTCAGCACAACTTGAATCAGCCTCAGTAGTCCACAGGAACCTCGGGTCAGTGGAGTCTCTGAGTACTGCACGCAGCGGTTCAACTACAGTGGCAAAATCCGGAATGAACTACTGTGGTTACACGCCGGTCTAAGGGAACCCACTCCCAAGAAATGGTCAATGACACAGGAAAGTGCGTTTTTTTAAAGGAGGCGAGACAAACCCACATCAACAAATAAACCTTTGTATACATCTTGCCTAACAAAAGAAGTAAGATAAAATACAGACTTCTGACCTAACCTAACAAAAAACAGGAGAAAACGGGATTTAAACAAAAGAAAAGGGTTTCGCAAATCCCAGCATGTCTTCAAGACAGATTACATCAGCTTAGCTTTACAGATCTACTACAACAGACACAGAGTTGGGAGTAGGAAAGGTCGATGAGAGAGAGCTTAAATGCCCCTGTCTCTTCAGGTGGACCTATCAGCATGTTGAAGGCAGTCAATCAGCTAACGGGCATCACCTGCTCACACACACACACACACACACACACACACACACACACACACACACACACACACACACACACACACACACACACACACACACACACACACACACACACACACACACACACACACACACACACACACACACACACACACACACACACACACACTCTCACAGGAGGAGGGGAAATATCCACACACAAAATGACCGAATGACCCAGGGTCATACCCCCCCAACTAAAAATCCAACATTTCCCCCTAAAGAAATGTTGGATTCAAAGAGATATGGTTATTATAAAGTTCAAACGGTTTCTCACACGGACTCTGACGGACTCTGATGGACTCTAACGGACTCTGACGGACTCTGACGGACTCTGATGGACTCTGACGGACTCTGACGGACTCTGACGGACTCTGACGGACTCTGACGGACTCTGATGGACTCTAAAGGCCCAGACACACCAAGCCGATTTTGGCCATCGATGGGCGTCAGGCCGACGATGAGCGTTGACACGCCCTACTCAGATTGGTGTGTCCCGCACCGTCCTGTCTTTTCAGCCGTGCCGACACCTTTTCGGCCGAAAACCGGGAGGCTGTCGGCTACAGGCTGTCTTCATGTGCAGTTCGTACGTGCTTCTTGGCCATCGGCTGAAGTCTTTGCGGTGTGTTCCAGTGCGACACATGGCCAAAACGCAGAGAAGCGAGGCAAAACAACAGTCGGGGGTCCGTCTGTTTCAGTTCTTTGGTGTCAGCTTGGTGTGTCCGGGCCTTAACGGACTCTGAAGGACTCTGAAGAACTCTGACGGACTCTAACGGACTCTAACGGACTCTGAAGGACTCTGAAGGACTCTGGAGGACTCTAACGGGGGACTAATGCAATGTGCCTACTTACATCAAAACTGTCTTGGGGATTTGTGGATGGCCTATGGGTAGGTGATGGACTGGATGTTAGAGCGGCTCTCCGCTCTAACATCCAGAGCTCTTACTCTTAGGTGCATGGCTTCCACCTCCAACTCCTTGTGTCTCAGCTCTACCTCCCTGATGCACAGTCAGCTGTAGCTCTTCTGCAAACATCCCAGCTTGGGAAGGCAGGCCTGCGACATCATGTGAGTTTGCTCATCAAACAGACCCCTCTTGATTAGTTTCTCACACAGGAGCTCCTTTAACCTGTTTAGCCCCGAGCCTGTTTTTCAGGCCTCAGGCTCGAAAATGACATTTCCAGAACAAATGACCATAACTTCTAAAAGAGGTAAATTCATAATCTTTGTTCTCAAAGTAATGATGAACCTGTGAGTTGGATGTAGAAGAGTCAGAATCAATATAGATGTTTTTATTTTAAAGTAAATTCAGATTGAACATGCACTGTAAGCCCGGATAAGTTGAATCTACTTAAAAAAATAGAGTAAAGTGGTTGCCTTTAAAAATTTAAGTAAAGCATTTTGAAAACTTGAGTAAATTAAACTTAAATTAATCAAGGACTTTAATTGTTATTTGAAGTACAATGCACTTCATGTGAAGTTGATTTTACTTAAAATATTGTGTAATATCAATTGTTTTTTTCCAATAGAATTTTTAGTTGAAAGAACAACTAGAACATTTCGTATTTATATTTTTTATTCCGTCAACTACAAAAAAGAAGAAAGACACAAAAATAAAGTTTTACTTCTTATTAAAACTTGAGTGTTTCATTTGGATACAATGAATTGAGCGTCCTACAAACTGTGGCAAAAATATTGTACCATACATTTTCCTGAGAACATTTTTCACATGAAACAATAGCAATCTCTACATATAAAGATATATAGTTATATCTATAAAAATAGATATATATATATTTATGGAGAGCTCTGAAAGAATTAAGAGACCTCTGTAAAATGATCAGTTTCTCTCGTTTTACTATTGGTAAAAACTGGATTCACATTTGTGTTTTATTCTATAAATTAATTACTGACAACATTTATCCCAAATATTCTCATTTAGAGCGTTTATTTACAAAAAATACCAAATGTTCAAAGTAACCAAAACATATGGAGTGTTTTCAGACCTCGAATAGTGCAAACAACACAATACTAATGTTTTAACATAGGAATCAATAATTGGTGGAATAACCCAGATTTTCAATCCCAGCTTTCAAGCGTCTTGGCTCTGCAACACCTTTCACATTGCTGTTGCAGCTTGGCTTTGTGTGATGGCTTGAGACCATTCATATTCCTCTGGATCACATCTGGATTGACCTGGCTGTGGGCATGGAGCATTGTCCTGCTGGATAAACCCACCCTCAGCTCAATCCAGGTGTGAATGGAGGAAGACCAGATCAAGACCCTGTCATGGAGCAGTTGGAACCGCACTGAACACCACTGTAACTGATGGATGTGATCCAGAGGAAGATGGATGGTCACAAGCCATCAAACAAAGCCGAGCTGCTTGAGTGTGTGTGCCAGGAGAGACATGAAGTCACCCAGCAACCAAGACGCACTGAAAGCTGTTATTGAAACATCTGGGTTATTCCACCAAATATTGATTTCTGAATCCTCCCTAAGTTCAAACATTAGTATTGTGTTTAATAATGAAGAACTCTTTGAGGTTTGAAAACACAGCATTTTCTCTGTTATTCTGACCAGTTGTAATTTTCTGCAAATAAGAGTTTGTGAGAGATGTTGTCAGTAGTTTATAGAATAAAACTCAAATGGAAATGCCAACAAGCTTAATAGGTCAAACAGTGCAAACATGCAACAACATGGAACCTAAATACTTTCCCTATGTAACAGGAGCCAACTTTTCAGAACCCCGCTTCACAATGTAAGCTGATTTGTCTGAATTTTGGGTGCCAGCTCAACTTCACCAAGTTTTAACATCACCTGCTGAGCAAAGTGGAAAGTGTTTTTCATGCACTTTGAGTACTCCAGGGCATGAATGAGTGTGAACAGGACACAGAAGGCCTGAGGCAGGTTAGCCGGTCCATCCATCACCACATTCCCCTCCAAGACCATTGCCACGCTGGATGGGTTGAGCTGAGGACTTTCTCCGACACAGAGGATTCCCAGTGGAGTTGACACTTCCTTATCAGCCGCATCCTAACAGAGGAATAAAGAGATTGACAGATAATTCTACATCGTCGACCAAAAAGTAGCTTCCACTGTTTATAATGAAATCATACATATTTAAAAAACGTATCATATTTCATTTATATTGTTGGTGAATTAGTTAAAGACAATATATATAAGGTATAGTGTAAGTTACATTTAGTTCCGTATTTTTTTAAACTCTGAATAATGTCCCGGGTCAAGTTCATCCAAAAATGACCAAAGGGTGCAAAATGTGAACATAACACAAGGGTTAACGTAGCTTACGGGTCTTGAAGAAGGCAGAAGGCTCATCCCCCAAGATGATTGGCAGTCCCCGAACACAAAGGCATCTGATTGGCTGTTGGCTCAGTGCTCTGGAATATAGTGGAGATAACAAAGAATGGTCATATATTCATCAAATACATTCTACGAACTCTACACAATTACTTTATTGCACATATACTTGAAAGTAAAGGAGATGACATGATGGGAGAGAACAGAACTTCTTCTTGACCAAAGAATAGATTAGGAAACAAAACAAGAGAGCAAAGCAAAGTGAACAAGGGACAAGAGGAAACAATGACACATGAACAGATGCAATGAAATTGACAGGACAAGAGCAGCAAATGAGAGAAAAGAAGAGATGAGAAGGAAGTCAAAGGGACAGAAGAGCAACAAGGAGAGAGGACAGAGATTGGGTAGTAAGTAAACCCACCTTTGTCTGACTTAAAAGCTCAGACAGAGATTGGCCAGTGACACCTTTCTTCTTCCTAAAGAGGTCCATCAGGCTCGGAGAGAAACGGTCAAGTGCATCGAAGAAGTAGTCCTTGAGATGTTTCCCCACCACTTTGTTGAACTCGCAATAAACCTGAAACACAAAAGAGAACTAACCATATAAACTGTCGAGTAAAATCATCCTTGGTGAAACAAATAAGTGCATTTTTTATATAGACAGCTTTTGCTTGCTTCACCATCTGATCTTTCAAGATGCCTCTGTGCACTTCTCACAGTAATACTCGTTGCACCCTCGCTGCGAGCGGGACCCAAGTTCCCATCAGCAGAAACACGTGGGTTTGCTATCCTGGCTCCAAGATGGTGGAATGAGCTCCCCATTGACATCAGGACAGCAGATAGCTTACACACCTTCCAGACTGAGAACTCATCTCTTTCGACTCCACTTCCAGCCATAGAATTACTAACAAAGCACTTATATACTAACAAAGGACTGGCTTCTCTAAAGCCAGCTGAGTAGCACTTGAAGTGTTTGGTTCTATGAAACCTGATGTACTAAAGCGTCAGCTAAATGTAATGGTCATTTCATTCCTGTGATACACAACAAGCAGTAAGATGAAGAGGAGCTTCTCTGTGGGACAAGAGGTCTCATGCAGCCTCTAACTTCAGCTGCAGGACTCGTCCTCTGAAGCAGAAACACCCTGAGAAGGAGAATCTGCTGTGGATCTGAACTGTGCTTGAAAGGAGTCAGCACAAGGATAAAACACTTTTTTGCCAAACATGAGAAGGAGAATCTGATGTGGAGTTTGTAGTGGAGTCTGATCCTTCTTCGTCCGGCCCCTCCCCTGAAAGTGGAGAGGACACAGAGGATCCCATCCCGTCGCTGCGCTACATTCCTCTGCGCTACATTCCTCTGCGCTACATTCCTCTGCGCTACCTTCCTCTGTGCTACATTCCTCTGCGCTACATTCCTCTGCGCTACATTCCTCTGTGTGCTACATTCCTCTGTGCTACATTCCTCTGCACTACATTCCTCTGCACTACATTCCTCTGCGCTACATTCCTCTGCACTATCCTATCCGGAGGATCGTGTCAGAGATCAGCTGTTCTGCTCTGATCTCTGCTCTGAAGTCCAACCCCTCCCATCTGAGACATCTGGAGCTGAGTAACAACCATCTGCAGGATTCAGGAGAGAAGCTGCTGAGAGATCTTCTGGAGAGTCCAGACTGCAGACTGGAGACTCTCAGGTCAGTTCCCCATCTTTTACTTCTGTGCTGAGATTAAGAGAGATGTGTTGACTCTGAGCTGCAGACATCAGGCTGATATTACACTGAGTATCTTAATGCTAAAGTCTACTTTCTTCTTCTGTGGTTTAGTTCACTCACTGTGGCAGAGCCATGTTGATCTTTACATTTAAATATAACAAGAAAAGTCCTTCAGTGCATAATTCACTCTGAACCTCTTAAACACCTGAAACTCATCTCACAGTCTCCATCATGTTTTTAATAAATGATATAAAAGACAAATTAATAAATGTTTCTATTTAAACTATCAAACATTAAGGTTATATTCAGTATTTGCCTTTTCTAAAATGTCTATGAGGCTCCATGATGCTGATACTGACTGAATAGTTTAAACTTTCTTCATGTTTTCTTTATTCAGACTGGAGAGCTGCAGGTTGTCAGAGATCAGCTGTTCTGCTCTGATCTCTGCTCTGAAGTCCAACCCCTCCCACCTGAGAGATCTGGACCTGCATCTCAACCATCTGGAGGGTTCAGGAGTGGAGCTGCTGAGAGATCTTCTGGAGAGTCCAGACTGCAGACCGGAGCCTCTCAGGTCAGTAAGGG
Source organism: Harpagifer antarcticus (assembly GCA_902827135.1). Lineage (NCBI taxonomy): Eukaryota > Metazoa > Chordata > Actinopteri > Perciformes > Harpagiferidae > Harpagifer > Harpagifer antarcticus. Next base: position 211,799 of record CADEHL010001231.1, on the reverse strand, counting down.
GTCGACTGGGTTGGGGGGTTGATCTGTTTCACACTCAGTAAGCCCTCCAGTTCTTCTTTCCAGACGTAGCCTAGCTTAGCACAACGCATCTTGCTACCTGCAGTTTCTCATTTTATTTTTCTTTCATTCTTACACAAACATTATGTGAACTTACAACAACTCTTTAATGGATATACAGGATTTTACAGAGGAGTGAGTCTGCTTGGTTCTCCTGTCATGCTTTTGCTTCTAGACTAATGAGCAGTTACTTCCTGTTAGCTGAGAGCTGAGGCAGTCAGTCGTAGTGTTTGCAGAGAAGAGATGATGGGATGTAAAGCAGGAGATCAGTCAGGACTCTGAAGCTGACTCAAAGAACAAACCTGATCCATAACTGTTGGGTTGTGTTCATCATACAGGATCAATAACGAGACGATGCAAGAAACAGAGGAGATGTGAGTATTGAAACCATATCCTCCTTTCATCAGACTATTCTACATTAAGATCTTAACATGTATTCCATCTTGTTTCAGCTCTCTTCAATCACTTTAGCTGCCAATGTTTCTCTCCGTTGATTATCATTCTTCTTTCAGGAGACTCGAGTGTCAAACAGGAAGTGAACACTGGATGAACTGACGGTATATTCTCCATAACAAACAAACAGTCAATTTCACTTAAGGCTTTTCTTTAAAAGAAATATGAAGAGAAGAAACATAAATATATTTAAAACCAAAGATTAACAAATATATTTCATACCAGCCCTAATGTGCTGCGATTGGCTGGTTCTATTAACATAAAGAATTCATAATTCCAGGCTCCACTTCCTTCTCACCCGAACACACCCCTATCTTCACACAGGTAATCCTATAACATGAGCAGACACTGTTCCAACTACTTCAACCAAGTTATTTATTCTTAGCTATACAGGATTTCACCTCTGTTTAGAGTTGGTTATATAATAAAAGTGTTTTTCCACGAGGGGAAATGTCCTAAAGAAAGGTTGCATTTTGCAGATCCGATTGGAGCATATTCCCAAAAGCAATGCGTCAAACCGTGCAGCTCAGAGAGTCCTGCTGTGAACCCGGAAATGTTGAGTTCCCCAAAGTGTTATGATAGAAATGTATAGCGGGTCCCCAGCATGAGGGTATTTCATCTTCTTTAATGTTATGAGTTTCATCACGACGTGTTGCGTACCATCTCCTTCCAGCAGGCATGACGCCTCTCTCTATAACACGGTGTACTCCAGTGGTCCGCTGGTGACTTCCTCCCCCCCGACTCGCTTGTAAATCCCCCGTCAGAAACTCAAGGCACACTCTTGACTCTCAAATGACTCATTAAAGCCTGTTCTGGGGCTAAGGATGTCACCAGCACAGGTGAGTTTCATTGGTATCCTTTGGTGACCCCCCCCCCAGGTAGAGAACCACTGGTATACAGAATACTGTTTAGGCAAGGCAAGTTTATTTATAGAGCACTTTTCAACACAAGGCAATTCAAAGTGCTTTACAAAAAAGGAAAGACATTAAGAAAATGGCATTTAAAATCAGTCATTAAAAAGAAAAGCTAATAAAAGAAACATTAAAAGAAGAAATACATGGATAAAAGTTACAGTGCAGTTTAAGATATGAATAGTTCAATTAAAAGCAGCGACAAAAAGAAAAGTCTTCTTGCTGGATTTAAAAGTAGTCAGAGTTGCAGCGGACCTGCAGGTTTCTGGGAGTTTGTTCCAGATGGAGCATAATAACTGAACACTGCTTCTCCATGTTTAGTTCTGACTCTGGGGACAGAAAGCTGACCAGTCCCTGAAGACCTGAGAGATCTGGATGGTTCATCATTTAGCAGGAGGTCACAAATGTATTTTGGGCCTAAACCATTCAAAGCTTTATAAACCAGTAGCAGTATTTTGAAATCTATTCTTTGACACACAGGAAGCCAGTGTAAAGACTTCAGAACAGGAGTGATGTGATCCACTTTCTTAGTGTTAGTGAGGACTCGAGCAGCAGCGTTCTGAATCAGCTGCAGCTTCCTAATAGATGTTTTAGTGAGACCTGTGAAGACACCATTGCAGTAGTCGAGTCTACTGAAGATAAAAGCATGGACAAGTTTTTCCAAATCCTGCTGCGACATTAGTCTTTTAATCCTAGATTAAACCACTGATTTAGTCAGATTAGAGCATATTCCTGCTGTGAACCCTGAAATGTTGAGTACCCCAAAGTGTTATGATATAAATGTACGGGTCCCCAGCACAAACCTGTGAACAACCTCCCCACTACTCCGTCTCTGGGAGTGGGTCTCCCCTCACAAACACACCTGTCTGCTGTCCTGGCTCCTAAGTGATGGAATGAGCTCCCGTTGACATCAGGACAGCAGAAACTCTGCATATCTTCCATCGCACACTGAAAACGCATCTATTTTGACTGTACCATAGAAATTAAGTTATTGCAACAACAACACAAAAGCAGTTGTTGAGTTAATTTAGGCCCTCTAACTAATTCACCAGCACTTGCTATGGTATGATCTTGCTTGAAGTGAATATATCTGCACTTTCCTTCTTGTTCGGAGTTTGATTCTTTATAGTTTTTGCACTTATTGTTAGTCGCTTTGCATAAAAGCATCAGCTAAATGATATGTAATGTAATGGAGGCTACATTGGATATGTTGGGCTATTTTCATAATTAGCACACGTTGCATTAATTAGCATTAATAACCATCATAGCGGACAATAGTTTAAAAACGACTTGGCCGATTTGGGCTCTCTTTCAGTGGTTTTTGGGGGTTATTGAGGATGCGGAGTCCATTACTGACATTTTCATGATACAAAAAGACAGTTTAAACCATGTTTGTAATCTCTGTTGGCTGGTTTTGATGAATGTGTGTAAATCGCTTTGGATAAAAGCATCTAACAAGTAACATGTAATGGTTTATTATTGTCATTTATAACAATCCCATTGGGTGGCGGTATTGTCAAATAAATCCAGCGTGGCAACAACACGGGAGTGATGGCTGTTTGTTTATTTTAACCTTGTTTAAATGAACTCAGTTGGTGTTATCATGTAACCTTTTAAAATATCAAATGTAGAGAAAACACACGGAAAAAAACCCATAAAATACCAAGTTTGATGAAATTGCATGGATGCTGCGTTAACGGGCTGTCGGAAATTAGGGAAAGCAATATTATTGTTTAGTAATCTTGTATAAAACGATACATAAACGAGATGAACATAACACAAAACACATTTAGAAGTCCTTGTAAACACCTGAACTAAATATAAATAACAAATCAAATATATTATATTGTTTTGCACTTAAAAGTAGGAAGTTTTTTTCTGCATCAAAAAGTGGAAGTTCGGACTTTCAAATGAGTCCATGAACGCAACGATTTCAACATGGCGGCCCAGCGGAGGAATTTGATGCAAAGCGTGAGAAAAACCTCCTTTTAAACCTTCTTTATTACTTAAATATTGATGTTTAAATACCCACAAATAGTGTTTAAGTCTCCCTTATCTCCCCATGTGGTCGGCTGTGTTTGTCTTCTTCTGTTTGTCGGTGTTTAAGGATGCTAATGACAGCGAGTTTAGATGTGTTTTTCTTGTGGTTTGCTAACAGTTAGCTAGCTTTGCTAACTTTAATGGGATTTATTAGTGTCTAAACCCCAGGAAAAGTCGACTTATTTAACTAGAAATAGGATGAATAAACTGATTATGTTACGGGGTGTAACTGTCCACATCTCGGTGTATGTTTTATTCATTTCTGAGACTGCTAATCGGTTTACCTTTTAGGCTTTGTCCTCCTAAACTCTGCACTGTGTGATGGTGTTCCTTACTGACACTTCTTCTATCAGTCTGAGGGCTGTGGTTCTAACTACTCAGTGTAGAGACAATGCCAACGATATTAGGTGAAATATTCTTTAATTAAACCTCGTTGTATATCGTAGTGATTCTTTATAGTCCCATAAACAATCACAAAGTGAATTGAGATTGTGAGCCTCAGGACACATTTCCCGAGCGATGGACAGTAGGAGGAGGTTTGTCTATCTCCTGTGTAATGGCTCCTTTTCTAAGGGTTATGCATTTTAAAGTATTTTCTCATATTAGGGTACATACAGGACTATAATGGATCACTGCAGTGCATAACGAGGCTTTAATTAAATGATATTTCACTATTAGAAGTACTCAGATCTTGTACTTTAGTAAAGTAGAAGTACTCAGATCTTGTACTTTAGTAGAAGTAGAAGTACTCAGATCTTGTACTTGAGTAAAAGTAGAAGTACTCAGATCTTGTACTTTAGTATAAGTATAAGTACTCAGATCTTGTACTTTAGTAGAAGTACTCAGATCTTGTACTTGAGTAAAAGTAGAAGTACTCAGATCTTGTACTTTAAGAAGTAGAAGTACTCAGATCTTGTACTTTAGTATAAGTAGAAGTACTCAGATCTTGTACTTTAGTAAAAGTAGAAGTACTCAGATCTTGTACTTTAGTATAAGTATAAGTACTCAGATCTTGTACTTTAGTAGAAGTACTCAGATCTTGTACTTTAGTAGAAGTAGAAGTACTCAGATCTTGTACTTTAGTATAAGTATAAGTACTCAGATCTTGTACTTGAGTAAAAGTAGAAGTACTCAGATCTTGTACTTGAGTAAAAGTAGAAGTACTCAGATCTTGTACTTTAGTAGAAGTAGAAGTACTCAGATCTTGTACTTGAGTAAAAGTATAAGTACTCAGATCTTGTACTTTAGTATAAGTATAAGTACTCAGATCTTGTACTTTAGTAGAAGTAGAAGTACTCAGATCTTGTACTTTAGTATAAGTAGAAGTACTCAGATCTTGTACTTTAGTAGAAGTAGAAGTACTCAGATCTTGTACTTGAGTAAAAGTAGAAGTACTCAGATCTTGTACTTTAGTAGAAGTAGAAGTACTCAGATCTTGTACTTTAGTATAAGTAGAAGTACTCAGATCTTGTACTTTAGTAGAAGTACTCAGATCTTGTACTTGAGTAAAAGTAGAAGTACTCAGATCTTGTACTTTAGTATAAGTATAAGTACTCAGATCTTGTACTTTAGTAGAAGTAGAAGTACTCAGATCTTGTACTTGAGTAAAAGTAGAAGTACTCAGATCTTGTACTTTAGTATAAGTAGAAGTACTCAGATCTTGTACTTTAGTAGAAGTAGAAGTACTCAGATCTTGTACTTGAGTAAAAGTCGAAGTACTCAGATCTTGTACTTGAGTAAAAGTAGAAGTACTCAGATCTTGTACTTTAGTAGAAGTAGAAGTACTCAGATCTTGTACTTTAGTATAAGTAGAAGTACTCAGATCTTGTACTTTAGTAAAAGTAGAAGTACTCAGATCTTGTACTTGAGTAAAAGTAGAGGTACTCAGATCTTGTACTTGAGTAAAAGTAGAAGTACTCAGATCTTGTACTTTAGTATAAGTAGAAGTACTCAGATCTTGTACTTGAGTAAAAGTAGAAGTACTCAGATCTTGTACTTTAGTATAAGTAGAAGTACTCAGATCTTGTACTTGAGTAAAAGTAGAAGTACTCAGATCTTGTACTTTAGTATAAGTAGAAGTACTCAGATCTTGTACTTTAGTATAAGTAGAAGTACTCAGATCTTGTACTTGAGTAAACGTAGAAGTACTCAGATCTTGTACTTTAGTAGAAGTACCAGAGTGTAGGAATACTCTGTTACAGTAAAAGTCCTGCATTCAAAATGTTTCTCAAGTAAAAGTAGAAAAGTATTCTCATCAAAATATAGTTTAAACAGATCTTTGGAGGAGCAAACACAGTAGTGGTGGCTTAAAGCTCCGCGCCGGCCGTTAGATGAGCCTGGTCAGATTAATAAAAGAAGTTCAAAACACCGGCATACAAGTTATAACAGTAATCTGATTTTAATGGTAAAAAACACAATACGAAATACAGAGTGCCCTGGAACAGAGCACTCCGGGCCCCCCGCTCTACTGCCGTGCGATACAGGTATAGGGACCAGCCAGTCAGAAACAGGGGGCATTTGCATGAATAAACAACAGTATATATGGACGTATTTGGGGCGGAGATGTGAGATGTCTCTTCCGTCCCATTTTACTCCTAAGCGAATCAGAGTTCTGTGAAAAAGTATTTTTCTTCTGAACAGAGCGTGAGAGCCTCGGAACTAGACAAGGTCAGAGTCACTTTTTATCTTACAACTGGGTTCACTCCTTTACTTTCCCAAGGAAGATTTCACACAAACTATTCCTTTCCAGACAATCAAACATTGTACACAGAGATATTGGTGCTTGAGATTATATTGGCCCCAGAAAGAACCTTGAAAAGAATATGTGTGTGTGCTGGTGGGAGGAGGTGTAAGTGTGTGTAGCAGGGTATCTGGGTCATTGAGTGTAAGTAAGAAGGTTATATATATATAGGATTACTTTAAAACAGTCCCAAATAATACCTGTTTACTTTAATACAGTTCAAGATAATATCTGTTTACTTTAATACAGTTTAGAACAATATCTGTTTACTTTATCTTGTACTTTAGTGGAAGTACCAGAGTGTAGGAATACTCTGTTTCAGTAAAAGTCCTGCATTCAAAATGTTTCTCAAGTAAAAGTAGAAAAGTATTCTCATCAAAATATAGTTAAAGTAGCGACAGTAAAAGTAGTCATTGTGCAGATTTTACACTTCTGTCAATAAGGAACACAAAGTGCAAAAGGGTTATTTTACTTAAGTACAAGTAGAAATACTACAGTGTACATGTCCTGCATTACAGAACCAAAGTATTAGGTTGTTTGAATAATCACCAAAATGTCTCACTTGGTAAAGTTCGGGTTTTATTTAGGTAGCTTAACCTACAATAATGAATCATAATTGAAATCTGCAAAACCAGGAGAAGTCGGGTATTTGGGTTCAACATGTAAGAAGTAGAAAGTACAGGTATTTGTGTTCAACATGTAAGAAGTAGAAAGTACAGGTATTTGAGTTCAACATGTAAGAAGTAGAAAGTACAGGTATTTGGGTTCAACATGTAAGAAGTAGAAAGTACAGGTATTTGAGTTCAACATGTAAGAAGTAGAAAGTACATGTATTTGAGTTCAACATGTAAGAAGTAGAAAGTACAGGTATTTGAGTTCAACATGTAAGAAGTAGAAAGTACAGGTATTTGGGTTCAACATGTAAGAAGTAGAAAGTACAGGTATTTGAGTTCAACATGTAAGAAGTAGAAAGTACATGTATTTGAGTTCAACATGTAAGAAGTAGAAAGTACAGGTATTTGAGTTCAACATGTAAGAAGTAGAAAGTACAGGTATTTGGGTTCAACATCTAAGAAGTCAAAGTGGTCAGAAAAATAAGTAGTGGAGTAAAGTACTGATACCAGAAACATGTAACAAAGTATTTGTACTCCCCTACTTCCCACCTCTGTCGCTCGGTGTTTTACTGAGTTCTGAGACTCTGAATCTGTTGACCTTTTTAATATGTATATAATATATCTTCCCCTCTCAGCATCAGAGCTGGACAGACGACCTGCCGCTGTGTGAGATGTGTGGCGTCGGGACAGCAACAAACTGTGTGTACGGCTCGGACGGGAAAGGAAGTCAGATCCATCCCAACGAGGACGGACACCTGCGCTTCAGGTGAGACTCTCTGAGGCTTAAAGCTCTGAGACTCAAAGCTCTGAGACTCAAAGCTCTGAGACTCAAAGCTCTGAGACTCAAAGCTCTGACACTCAAAGCTCTGAGACTCAAAGCTCTGAGACTCATAGCTCTGAGACTCATAGCTCTGAGTCTCATAGCTCTGAGACTCAAAGCTCTGAGACTCAAAGCTCTGAGACTCAAAGCTCTGAGACTCAAAGCTCTGAGACACAAAGCTCTGAGACACAAAGCTCTGAGACACAAAGCTCTGAGACTCAAAGCTCTGAGACACAAAGCTCTGAGACTCAAAGCTCTGACACTCAAAGCTCTGAGACTCAAAGCTCTGAGACACGAAGCTCTGAGACTCAAAGCTCTGAGACTCATAGCTCTGAGACTCATAGCTCTGAGTCTCATAGCTCTGAGACTCAAAGCTCTGAGACTCAAAGCTCTGAGACTCAAAGCTCTGAGACACGAAGCTCTGAGACTCAAAGCTCTGAGACTCATAGCTCTGAGACTCATAGCTCTGAGTCTCATAGCTCTGAGACTCAAAGCTCTGAGACTCAAAGCTCTGAGACTCAAAGCTCTGAGACACGAAGCTCTGAGACTCAAAGCTCTGAGACTCATAGCTCTGAGACTCAAAGCTCTGAGACTCATAGCTCTGAGACTCATAGCTCTGAGTCTCATAGCTCTGAGACTCAAAGCTCTGAGACTCAGAGCTCTGAGACACGAAGCTCTGAGACTCAAAGCTCTGAGACTCAGAGCTATGAGTCTCAGAGCTCTGAGTCTCAGAGCTCTGAGACTCATAGCTCTGAGTCTCAGAGCTCTGAGACTCATAGCTCTGAGACTCAAGCATGTTTCTCTCCTCCACCAATCAGAGGCGAGGACGGCTGCTTCCTGTACGGCGTTTTTAACGGTTACGACGGCAGCCGAGTGGCCAGCTTCGCCTCTCAGTGTCTGACGGCTGAGCTGCTGCTGGGTCAGCTCAACTCCTCGCACTCAGACAGCGACGTGAGGCGGATCCTCACTCAGGTGCGTTCAGCTCACCCGGTTCAACTTGGACCCTCTGTTCACGTTGTCAAAGTGACCAATGGGGAGCAACGGGTAGTGCACGTTCATCATAATACAGCTTAGTGCTTTAGAGTATTGTGTTTCTTCATCGCGACAGGCCTTCGACGTGGTGGAGAAAAGTTACTTTGAGACGATCGACGACGCTCTGGCCGAGAAAGCTAACCTGTCCAACTACCTGCTGCCACACAACGAGGTACACACACACACACACACACACACACACACACACACACACACACACACACACACACACACACACACACTGGTGCAGAAATGAGTCCTAAACCCATCTACCTATTCTCCTCCTCCTCCTCTTCCTCTTCCTCTTCCTCTTCCTCTTCCTCTTCCTCTTCCTCCTCCTCCTCTTCCTCTTCCTCCTCCTCCTCTTCCTCAGAACTTGTCGTTCCACCAGCTCTCCGCTCAGGGTCAGAAGGTTCAGGAGCGTCTGAAGGAGTTGGAGCTGGAGGTTTCAGGAGGAGCAACAGCTGTGGTGGCTCTGATCCTCAACGACAAGCTGTACATCGCCAGTGTTGGTACGGACACACACACACACACACACACACACACACACACACACACACACACACACACACACACACACACACACACACACACACACACACACACACACACACACACACACTCCCCTGGTCTCCCAGCTGTGTGCGTAACTCTTTAGTGTCCCCTGGTCTCCCAGCTGTGTGCGTCAGTCTTTAGTGTCCCCTGGTCTCCCAGCTGTGTGCGTCACTCTTTAGTGTCCCCTGGTCTCCCAGCTGTGTGCGTCACTCTTTAGTGTCCCCTGGTCTCCAGCTGTGTGCGGCACTCTTTAGTGTCCCCTGGTCTCCAGCTGTGTGCGGCACTCTTTAGTGTCCCCTGGTCTCCAGCTGTGTGCGTCACTCTTTAGTGTCCCCTGGTCTCCAGCTGTGTGTGTCTACATGTTCCACTTATTGCTGCTTCTCTCCAGTAGATGTCAGGCTAACACCGGTTTAGGACTTGCTTTAAATATCACAATCACAGAGTTTCCTTTCAGATTTTGGATGGCATGAGGGCAGGAATTCAGTCTCTGTGTGATAGACTATTACATTTATATATTTGTAAAAGTCACATCAACTGTTTGCTATAATGTAAACACACAAAGGCTCTTTTTTTTATATTTCATTCAATGATTATTCATTTTTTAAGGTTATATTTTTCAAAAACTGGTTAATTTCAAGTATAAATTGTACACAAAATGACCTGTTGAACTGGTATTTAATAAAACCTTAAGAGATACATCTTCATTATTATCTATAGTGACATCCAGGAGTTGGTTTGTAACGTTACAGCGATATCAAGCTACTGTTGTTGAGAAGAACCGTAAAAGCAAACTGGTATTTAGTGAGATATTTAACTAATAACACTGTAATGTTGAGCACAACTTCTCTTGTGTAGGATTCCTGTGCATCAGAAGCGATCTCTATCTTCTATAACCTTTTTAAAAATCCATTATAAGCAGTTGTGAATTAATTTATAATCTCAGAAGATAAGAGTCTACGTTCGTACATTAATTGATTTTTCCCTTTTCTCTGCTCTTTTGCTTCTCCTCCGAGACGACGCTCGTTTCTATTTTTAGTGCAAACTGAGACGGAGAGCTGTGATCGGGAATATTCCAGTTTATTTCTCATCCTTGTGCATCAAACTTAAAGTGGACCTATTATGCTATATTTGACAAAACAAAACAAGTCTGTGAAGTTACAGAGACGATAGGTTGGGACGTGTGCCGGAGACGATAGGTTGGGACGTGTCACGTGTGGCGGAGACGATAGGTTGGGACGTGTGCCGGAGACGTGTGCCGGAGACGATAGGTTGGGACGTGTGCCGGGGACGTGTGCCGGAGACGATCGGTTGGGACGTGTCACGTGTGGCGGAGACGATAGGTTGGGACGTGTGGCGGAGACGATAGGTTGGGACGTGTCACGTGTGCCGGAGACGATAGGTTGGGACGTGTCACGTGTGGCGGAGACGATAAGTTGGGACGTGTGCCGGAGACGATAGGTTGGGACGTGTCACGTGTGGCGGAGACGATAGGTTGGGACGTGTGCCGGAGACGATAGGTTGGGTCGTGTCACGTGTGCCGGAGAAGATAGGTTGGGACGTGTGCCGGAGACGATAGGTTGGGACGTGTCACGTGTGCCGGAGACGATAGGTTGGGACGTGTGCCGGAGACGATAGGTTGGGTCGTGTCACGTGTGCCGGAGACGATAGGTTGGGACGTGTCACGTGTGGCGGAGACGATAGGTTGGGACGTGTGCCGGAGACGATAGGTTGGGATGTGTCACATTTGGCGGAGACGATAGGTTGGGACGTGTGCCGGAGACGATAGGTTGGGACGTGTCACTTTGGCGGAGACGATAGGTTGGGACGTGTGCCGGAGACGATAGGTTGGGACGTGTCACGTGTGGCGGAGACGATAGGTTGGGACGTGTGCCGGAGACGATAGGTTGGGTCGTGTCACGTGTGCCGGAGACGATAGGTTGGGACGTGTGCCGGAGACGATAGGTTGGGATGTGTGTCGGAGACGATGGGTTGGGACGTGTCACGTGTGCCGGAGACGATAGGTTGGGACGTGTGCCGGAGACGATAGGTTGGGACGTGTCACGTGTGCCGGAGACGATAGGTTGGGACGTGTGCCGGAGACGATAGGTTGGGACGTGTCACGTGTGCCGGAGACGATAGGTTGGGACGTGTCACGTGTGCCGGAGACGATAGGTTGGGACGTGTGCCGGAGACGATAGGTTGGGACGTGTCACGTGTGCCGGAGACGATAGGTTGGGACGTGTGCCGGAGACGATAGGTTGGGACGTGTCACGTGTGCCGGAGACGATAGGTTGGGACGTGTGCCGGAGACGATAGGTTGGGACGTGTCACGTGTGCCGGAGACGATAGGTTGGGACGTGTGCCGGAGACGATAGGTTGGGACGTGTGCCGGGGACGATAGGTTGGGACGTGTCACGTGTGCCGGAGACGATAGGTTGGGACGTGTCACGTGTGCCAGAGACGATAGGTTGGGACGTGTGCCGGAGACGATAGGTTGGGACTTGTCACGTTTGCCGGAGACAATAGGTTGGGACGTGTGCCGGAGACGATAGGTTGGGACATGTCACGTGTGCCGGAGACGATAGGTTGGGACGTGTGCCGGAGACGATAGGTTGGGACGTGTCACGTGTGGCGGAGACGATAGGTTGGGACGTGTGTTGGAGACGATAGGTTGTCACGTGTGCCAGAGACGATAGGTTGGGACGTGTGCCGGAGACGATAGGTTGGGACGTGTCACGTGTGCCGGAGACGATAGGTTGGGACGTGTGCCGGAGACGATAGGTTGGGACGTGTCACGTGTGGCGGAGACGATAGGTTGGGACGTGTGCCGGAGACGATAGGTTGGGACGTGTCACGTGTGCCGGAGACGATAGGTTGGGACGTGTGCCGGAGACGATAGGTTGGGACGTGTCACGTGTGGCGGAGACGATAGGTTGGGACGTGTGTTGGAGACGATAGGTTGGGACGTGTGCCGGAGACGATAGGTTGGGACGTGTCACGTGTGCCGGAGACGATAGGTTGGGACGTGTGCCGGAGACGATAGGTTGGGACGTGTGTTGGAGACGATAGGTTGGGACGTGTGCCGGAGACGATAGGTTGGGACGTGTCACGTGTGCCGGAGACGATAGGTTGGGACGTGTGCCGGAGACGATAGGTTGGGACGTGTCACCTGTGCCAGAGACGATAGGTTGGGACGTGTGCCGGAGACGATAGGTTGGGACGTGTCACGTGTGCCGGAGACGATAGGTTGGGACGTGTGCCGGAGACGATAGGTTGGGACATGTCACGTGTGCCGGAGACGATAGGTTGGGACGTGTGCCGGAGACGATAGGTTGGGACGTGTCACGTGTGGCGGAGACGATAGGTTGGGACGTGTGTTGGAGACGATAGGTTGTCACGTGTGCCAGAGACGATAGGTTGGGACGTGTGCCGGAGACGATAGGTTGGGACGTGTCACGTGTGCCGGAGACGATAGGTTGGGACGTGTGCCGGAGACGATAGGTTGGGACGTGTCACGTGTGGCGGAGACGATAGGTTGGGACGTGTGCCGGAGACGATAGGTTGGGACGTGTCACGTGTGCCGGAGACGATAGGTTGGGACGTGTGCCGGAGACGATAGGTTGGGACGTGTCACGTGTGGCGGAGACGATAGGTTGGGACGTGTGTTGGAGACGATAGGTTGGGACGTGTGCCGGAGACGATAGGTTGGGACGTGTCACGTGTGCCGGAGACGATAGGTTGGGACGTGTGCCGGAGACGATAGGTTGGGACGTGTGTTGGAGACGATAGGTTGGGACGTGTGCCGGAGACGATAGGTTGGGACGTGTCACGTGTGCCGGAGACGATAGGTTGGGACGTGTGCCGGAGACGATAGGTTGGGACGTGTCACGTGTGCCAGAGACGATAGGTTGGGACGTGTGCCGGAGACGATAGGTTGGGACTTGTCACGTTTGCCGGAGACAATAGGTTGGGACGTGTGCCGGAGACGATAGGTTGGGACATGTCACGTGTGCCGGAGACGATAGGTTGGGACGTGTGCCGGAGACGATAGGTTGGGACGTGTCACGTGTGGCGGAGACGATAGGTTGGGACGTGTGTTGGAGACGATAGGTTGTCACGTGTGCCAGAGACGATAGGTTGGGACGTGTGCCGAAGACGATAGGTTGGGACCATGGATGTATATTAAGAACTGGATACCGCGTGGGAGGCGGGGCCTCACTCATTCCTATGAGAGTTGCTCATTAGCGCATGATGATAAAATAGCCCAACTTTTGAGAGAGTGAAACGTCACAGATTACCCAGCATGCCTGAGAAGTACCCGTATGTGCGCGCATGCGCAACTTTAACCAAAATGCTCGTTCACATCAAGCACGTCAATTTGCGTTCACGTAACAGCACCGTGCGTTCATGACAGCATGGTAATGATTTGTTATTATGATGGATTTGATATTAACGAGGCGGCAGTTAGCAGTTAGCGGCTAGCTAGTAATGATGCTAATGTAACATCAATCGTTATGTCCTTATATTACGCTGTAACAGGATGTAGTGATATCCAACAGAGCTTCATTTAGCATGAAAGAATGATTGCACTGTATGCAATAAGCTTCTTAGTGCAATAATAAGCTACAGGGACGTTAATCTAACGTCGGTAATATTAACTTTATTTATCCCTTATGGGAACAAAATGGAGGTCATGGGGGAGGGGAATCATTAATTTTAGGGTGAAGACTTGGTTAGGGTTAGGATAAGTCTCCAGGAAATGCATGTAAGTCAATGTAATGTCCCCTGAAGTGGTGTGTGTGTGTGTGTGTGTGTGTGTGCGTGTGTGTGTGTGTGTGTGTGTGTGTGTGCACGTTGATGACAAACTCTCCTGACAGTTAAGATCGTATAACACATAATGTGATATACTGTATGTGTGTGTGGCAGGGGGGGGGGGTAGATAGACAAAGGTATATGGACATACAACAGGCATGGATAGCGAGCATATACATGTATGTTGCATGTAAGAGGGGACATTTGCATTTATTACAGCAAGAAAAGAGCCAGCTCACTATTAACCTAAGAGAGTTTACACACTCTGTCGTCTGCACACTACTCCGGCTATTTAAAGATCCTAAAATGTGTGTAAAGTTCAGGGTTGCATCATCAGACGTCTGCTCCGTGGCCCCAGCGTTTGTTATATTAAAGTTAAATTACTTTTTAATGGCAACGATTAGCATATTTACCGAAAAATCATAATTATTTTTGGCCTTTTTTGAGGCAGAACATTTATTTTTCTGGAGATTGCACACTTTTTAAAACTTTTTATATCAATTTAAAGTGTAAATCTTTGGGTTTGTACTGATGAGTAAAGAATTTGAAGACATGACTATTTATATGAAGACGTTCCTCCCCTTATCTTAAAGGCCCTGACACACCAACCCGATTTTGGGAGTCAGAGGCAGTCGGGCTTTCGCGGCGCCCTACTCAGGTTGGTGTGTCCCGTCGTCTCTTTACGGCTAATGTTCACACCTGGATTTTGGAATAGGTGACCTTTAAAAGTCCTCCTCCCTCCTGTTTTGTGACTGTCTGCATGTGTCCCCGTGTCTTCAGGAACCAACCGGGCTCTTCTGTGTAAGTCGAGCAGCGACGGGCAGAACCAGGTTCTTCAGATCGGACGCCCGCACAACACGGAGAACGAGGAGGAGCTGCAGAGACTCGCTGCTCTGGGTGAGACCTCAGGAGCTACAGATCCTATCGAGGGTTAATCGTGACCTTATATAACACCATGTAGCTTCAGCCTCCATGCTGCACACACACCTGATCTGTAGCTTCAGCCTCCATGCTGCACACACACCTGATCTGTAGCTTCAGCCTCCATGCTGCACACACACCTGATCTGTAGCTTCAGCCTCCATGCTGCACACACACCTGATCTGTAGCTTCAGCCTCCATGCTGCACACACACCTGATCTGTAGCTTCAGCTTCCATGCTGCACACACACCTGATGTGTAGCTTCAGCCTCCATGCTGCACACACACCTGATCTGTAGCTTCAGCCTCCATGCTGCACACACACCTGATGTGTAGCTTCAGCTTCCATGCTGCACACACACCTGATGTGTAGCTTCAGCCTCCATGCTGCACACACACCTGATGTGTAGCTTCAGCTTCCATGCTGCACACACACCTGATGTGTAGCTTCAGCCTCCATGCTGCACACACACCTGATCTGTAGCTTCAGCTTCCATGCTGCACACACACCTGATGTGTAGCTTCAGCCTCCATGCTGCACACACACCTGATCTGTAGCTTCAGCCTCCATGCTGCACACACACCTGATGTGTAGCTTCAGCCTCCATGCTGCACACACACCTGATGTGTAGCTTCAGCCTCCATGCTGCACACACACCTGATCTGTGGCTTCAGCCTCCATGCTGCACACACACCTGATGTGTAGCTTCAGCCTCCATGCTGCACACACACCTGATCTGTAGCTTCAGCCTCCATGCTGCACACACACCTGATCTGTAGCTTCAGCCTCCATGCTGCACACACACCTGATCTGTAGCTTCAGCCTCCATGCTGCACACACACCTGATCTGTAGCTTCAGCCTCCATGCTGCACACACACCTGATCTGTAGCTTCAGCCTCCATGCTGCACACACACCTGATCTGTGGCTTCAGCCTCCATGCTGCACACACACCTGATGTGTAGCTTCAGCCTCCATGCTGCACACACACCTGATGTGTAGCTTCAGCCTCCATGCTGCACACACACCTGATCTGTAGCTTCAGCCTCCATGCTGCACACACACCTGATCTGTAGCTTCAGCCTCCATGCTGCACACACACCTGATCTGTAGCTTCAGCCTCCATGCTGCACACACACCTGATCTGTAGCTTCAGCCTCCATGCTGCACACACACCTGATCTGTAGCTTCAGCCTCCATGCTGCACACACACCTGATCTGTAGCTTCAGCCTCCATGCTGCACACACACCTGATGTGTAGCTTCAGCTTCCATGCTGCACACACACCTGATCTGTAGCTTCAGCCTCCATGCTGCACACACACCTGATCTGTAGCTTCAGCCTCCATGCTGCACACACACCTGATCTGTAGCTTCAGCCTCCATGCTGCACACACACCTGATCTGTAGCTTCAGCCTCCATGCTGCACACACACCTGATCTGTAGCTTCAGCCTCCATGCTGCACACACACCTGATCTGTAGCTTCAGCCTCCATGCTGCACACACACCTGATCTGTAGCTTCAGCTTCCATGCTGCACACACACCTGATCTGTAGCTTCAGCCTCCATGCTGCACACACACCTGATCTGTAGCTTCAGCCTCCATGCTGCACACTGCAACCAAGCTTCGGTTAACGCGACCTCTGCCTCCGGGCTACGTTTGGGTCTACCTCAACCCTAAAAGCGGAGGTGCTGTGGACGTTAAATACCAACCCTACAACAGCAACGATGAAAGATTGTAGCCAAGGGAACAGAGCTCAGAAGATAGCTCCTGTCAGACACACACACACACACCCTTTCACGGTTAGGCAGTTCTTGTTGTTCTGGTTTTTGGCTAACACAGTTCTGTGTGCTGTTATGTTCAGTCGTCGTTCTTATGTTGAACGTGAATAAATGTACTTTGTAAGTAATTATGGGAGTATTTCTTCTTTCATAACAATTTTCCTTCATGCTTTCCGGCCGTGAAATAGGTCTTAAATTCTATTCAAAGTGGTACCCTGCCTCCTCCTCTCTTTAATGCCTCCTCACCTCCTCCTCTCTGTTCCAGGTGTGGATTCGGCCCGTGTGAGGCAGGCGGGACTGATCTCAGGTCAGAGCAGCACCCGGAGACTTGGAGATTATCGAGTTAAATTCAACTACAACGATATCGACCTGCTCAGGTAACATTGCCAAGCTCAAACTGCAATTTAAAGAATTTATTTATACACACATGCAGCAAATACCTAATCATACACATCTACTGTATACATACACACACACACACACACACACATACACACACACACACACATACTTATATACATCTACATATCTACACTGTAGCTGCTAGGTGTGGGAGTCACCAGGCTCCCCACGATACGATACTATTGCGATACTTAAGCCACGATCCGATAGTATTGCGATTCTACGATATGCTAAGTATTACGATATATTGCAGATCACATGGGTCATATCCATGTCCGTCTTCCCTTCCTGGTTAAAACATGTGTTTGCAATGTGAATAGTTTATGTAAAAAACCCAATGTGTGTTCTTTGAACCTGAAAAGGAGATTGATTTTGTTACTTTCATTACAATTGTTTACATGTCTTAACTTCCTGTTTTATATAGACATGCTTTGTGTTTAAAGGCGACTTTGCCCTGTTAGCAGGAAGTTACTGCTCCGGAGAAAAAGTAAAGATATTAATGCAGCAACATTTAAATACGGCAATATCAATAGATAAGCTTTACATTCAAGTGTTAGCAAGATGCACAAGGTTAGTGTTAACTGCTTTGAGTCTTAATTCGTTTATATACTGTAGTATAACTAACTATTTGAAGGTCACTTGTTGAATGGTATGCTAAAGTAATGCTCATGTGGATGTAGCTTAAATGCAGTTCAATCCGGAGAGACGGTTCTGATAGAATACATATTTATTGCCAGGAATACACAAATTAATGTAATGGAGTTTTGGCGATTAGGCCCCGTTGTGCGGGAGTATCATTCGGGAGGGGAGATCCGATGAAACCCCCCGGGTCTAGACTCTGGTAGTGGTGGTGAATGGATGGTTGAGTTCGGTCTGAAGGGGAGGGGCTTAGCTTGACCCTGGTGGTGGTGAATGGATAGTTGGGGTCAGTCTGAAGGGGAGGGGCTTAACTTGACCCGGGTGGTGGTGAATGGATAGTTGGGGTCGGTCTGAAGGGGAGGGGCTTAGCTTGACCCTGGTGGTGATGAATGGATAGTTGGGTTCGGTCTGAAGGGGAGGGGCTTAGCTTGACCCTGGTGGTGGTGAATGGATAGTTGGGGTTGGTCTGAAGGGGAGTGGCTTAGCTTGACCCTGGTGGTGATGAATGGATGGTTGGGGTTGGTCTGAAGGGGAGGGGCTTAGCTTGACCCTGGTGGTGGTGAATGGATAGTTGGGTTCGGTCTGAAGGGGAGTGGCTTAGCTTGACCCTGGTGGTGGTGAATGGATGGTTGGGGTCGGTCTGAAGGGGAGGGGCTTAGCTTGACCCTGGTGGTGATGAATGGATAGTTGGGGTCGGTCTGAAGGGAAAGGGCTTAGCTTGACCCTGGTGGTGGTGAATGGATAGTTGGGGTCGGTCTGAAGGGGAGGGGCTTAGCTTGACCCTGGTGGTGGTGAATGGATAGTTGGGTTCGGTCTGAAGGGAAGTGGCTTAGCTTGACCCTGGTGGTGGTGAATGGATAGTTGGGGTTGGTCTGAAGGGGAGGGGCTTAGCTTGACCCTGGTCGTGGTGAATGGATGGTTGGGGTCGGCCTGAAGGGGAGTGGCTTAGCTTGACCCTGGTGGTGGTGAATGGATAGTTGGGGTCGGTCTGAAGGGGAGGGGCTTAGCTTGACCCTGGTGGTGATGAATGGATAGTTGGGGTCGGTCTGAAGGGGAGTGGCTTAGCTTGACCCTGGTGGTGGTGAATGGATGGTTGGAGTCGGTCTGAAGGGGAGGGGCTTAGCTTGACCCTGGTGGTGGTGAATGGATAGTTGGGGTCGGTCTGAAGGGGAGGGGCTTAGCTTGACCCTGGTGGTGATGAATGGATAGTTGGGGTTGGTCTGAAGGGGAGGGGCTTAGCTTGACCCTGGTGGTGGTGAATGGATGGTTGGAGTCGGTCTGAAGGGGAGGGGCTTAGCTTGACCCTGGTGGTGGTGAATGGATAGTTGGGGTCGGTCTGAAGGGGAGGGGCTTAGCTTGACCCTGGTGGTGATGAATGGATAGTTGGGGTCGGTCTGAAGGGGAGTGGCTTAGCTTGACCCTGGTGGTGGTGAATGGATAGTTGGGGTTGGTCTGAAGGGGAGGGGCTTAGCTTGACCCTGGTGGTGGTGAATGGATAGTTGGGTTCGGTCTGAAGGGGAGTGGCTTAGCTTGACCCTGGTCGTAATGAATGGATAGTTGGCGTTGGTCTGAAGGGGAGGGGCTTAGCTTGACCCTGGTGGTGGTGAATGGATAGTTGGGTTTGGTCTGAAGGGGAGGGGCTTAGCTTGACCCTGGTGGTGGTGAATGGATGGTTGGGTTCGGTCTGAAGGGGAGGGGCTTAGCTTGACCCTGGTGGTGGTGGTGAATGGATAGTTGGGTTTGGTCTGAAGGGGAGGGGCTTAGCTTGACCCTGGTGGTGGTGGTGAATGGATAGTTGGGGTCGGTCTGAAGGGGAGGAGCTTAGCTTGACCCTGGTGGTGGTGGTGAATGGATAGTTGGGTTCGGTCTGAAGGGGAGGGGCTTAGCTTGACCCTGGTGGTGGTGAATGGATGGTTGGGTTCGGTCTGAAGGGGAGGGGCTTAGCTTGACCCTGGTGGTGGTGAATGGATGGTTGGGTTCGGTCTGAAGGGGAGGGGCTTAGCTTGACCCTGGTGGTGGTGGTGAATGGATAGTTGGGGTCGGTCTGAAGGGGAGGAGCTTAGCTTGACCCTGGTGGTGGTGGTGAATGGATAGTTGGGTTCGGTCTGAAGGGGAGGGGCTTAGCTTGACCCTGGATTCAGAGGGACAGGAGGTGGAAAGGGGGGGAGGAGGGTTGCGTCGAGTCACCTGAAATGACAGCTGTCCGAGGAGAGAGCAGATTTAAAAGGTTTAGCAGAGCGCTATGATAGGCTTGTGAGAATAGAGCGAAGTGATTGGTTAAGCTGGGGAGTGACATAGACATAGTAAATGAATGAGAAAAGACGGTCTTCCTGGTTGAACTTGCGCTGAGCTTCATTTGTTGGTTCGTGTCTTTGTGTAGCTCTCACGTTGGTGTTTTCAACATATTAGAAATCATCAGTCAAGTGTACGACCATCTTTCGGAGGGATATGTATTATAAAATACAAGCTGTTAGTTTCTCCTGCCCTTCTCTTCCCGTGACGTGATTGACGTGATTCAAGATGGCGCCTGTGTCGGCACGCCGCTCGCTCAGCTGTCTACCTATAGCTTTTTTTTTGTTTTATGTTTGTCAGAATGTCTCTGCTCTGCTCGTCTATGATCGCCAAGCCCTCCTCCACCTCAGACCCTCACTGGAGTTGATACTGCTGCCCAAACTTACATCTGGCAACCATAAATCGCCCCCCCCCCCCTCTTCTGTTGGATTTACCCACCTACCTGTGCCGGTTGCCCCGCATCCCGCCTCGCCGAAAGCGCTTCAGACGACGGGGAAAGCGTGGTGGTGCACTCGTCCATCTGAAGGAATACCTGACGGCTTCTTCCGGGACCTATCCACGCCTCGGATGTCATGGCCCTCCCGCTGCACGCCATGTGAGGGATCGGTGGATTCGCCCTGTCTTTCCGGAGCTACGGACCCTGCTGGATCCGCTGGCAGCTCCTCCTGTCCGACTGACTGCTCCTCCTGTCCGACTGGCAGCTACTCCTGCCCGCCTGACTGCTCCCGGCTCGCGCGGCGTTCACCACGGACATCTTCGTCAGCTGAGACGATCTACACCGTCGGCAAGCCCGGAGCAAAAACTACGTCTGGCTTTGCTAAATGCTAGGTCGATAGCTAACAAAACGTTCCTGCTGAACGACTTCTTCACCTCCCGTGAACTGGATTTCATGTTCCTGACGGAGACCTGGGCACACGCTGGCGAGTACACATCATTCTTTGATCTTCTTCCTCCTGACTGTACATTCTTCAGCTCCCCCCGTGCCACCGGCCAGGGCGGGGGCATAGCTTCGGTGTTTAGAGCTAGCCTCCAGTGCCGATTGCTACACCATGTCACTAGCTATGCTAGCTTTGAGTTGCAGCTCTTTGAACTGAATCCGGCCTCGCCTATACTCTGCGCAGTTGTGTATCGTCCGCCAAAGCACAATAAGGATTTCATAAATGACTTTTCTGACTTTCTGTCCGGGATCATGGTGAATTATGATCGTGTTTTGATCTCCGGAGACTTCAATGTCCATGTGTGTTGTGAGTCCAAACCTCTGGTTAGGGACTTTTTAAATCTCCTTGATTCTTTTGGTCTTGTTCAGTCCGTGGCTGGCCCAACACACGAAAAAGGACACACTTTGGACTTGGTATTGTCGTTTGGACTGTCTGTATCTGTGGATGAAATATGTGCAGCAACGCGTATCTCAGACCATTTACCGGTTCTGTTTACAACCTCCATCCCTTCCGCAGGAGTCGAATCACGTGCCCCTGCGCGTCGTCTGCGTTCGATTAACCCCTTGACTGCCTCACAGTTCTCTGATGCTTTTAACGCTTCTCCTATCTGTAAATTAGATGTGGACTGTGCTTTTAATGCTGATGAGCTTCTCTCTATGTTTGACTTGACATGCACACCAATACTGGATTCTGTTGCTCCTTTTACGCTTAGACGCAACAAAGTTCTATCAGAACCGTGGCTCAATGACTGTACTCGTGCTCTCAGACGCGCTTGCAGGCGTGCTGAGAGAAGGTGGAAAAAGGATAAACTCCATGTCTCCCTGGAAATCCTTCGTGCTTCCCTCTCTGACTACCAGACGGCAGTCAAAGCAGCCAAAACAGAGCACATTTCTCTGTTCATCTCTAAAAACAGCCACAAACCTCAGGTTCTTTTTAATGTCCTCAACTCCATCATTAATCCCCGTGATGTTTCTTCTGTTGTGCCATCGCCTGCTCTCTGCGATAAGTTTCTTAAATTTTTTATTGGAAAAATATCTGCTCTTAGGCTAGCTCACACTAGTGCTACCCCCGATCCTGCTCCCTCTCTGTGCCCTGCTGTCCTCGACCACTTTGAGCCTATTTCCCTCTCTTCTCTCTCGGACATAGTGGAGCACCTGCGACCGACAAGCTGCTCCTCGGACAGCATTCCCTCACGCCTTCTCAAAGAGGTTTTCCATTCAGTTGGAGCAAGTATTTTATTACTTTTAAACACCTCTCTTACCTCAGGATGTGTCCCAGCTGCCTTTAAACATGCCGTGGTTACCCCACTACTTAAAAAGAAAAGTCTCGACCCCTCCACTCTCGCAAATTTTAGGCCCATCTCCCAGCTACCGTTTTTATCAAAAGCCCTGGAGCGCGTAGTCTACGCCCAGCTGCAGTCTTTTTTAATCCTTCATGGCATCCATGAAAAGTTTCAGTCTGGCTTCAAACCCATGCACAGCACTGAAACAGCCCTTTTAAGAGTTTTTAACGATCTGCTCCTAGCCGCCGACTCAGGTAGCCCAGCTGTCTTGGTGCTGTTGGACCTGACAGCTGCCTTCGACACCGTGGACCATGGCATCCTGCTGTCACGGCTTGAACAGTCCGCTGGCATCACAGGCTCTGCCCTCGCATGGTTCAGGTCCTACCTTAAGGACCGTAGCTTTTCAGTGCAGCTAGGTGCCTTCTCCTCTACCAAAGCCCCTCTTACCTGTGGGGGTCCCCCAAGGCTCGATTCTGGGCCCCATCCTGTTCCTACTATACATACTGCCCCTAGGTTCTATTCTAACTAAACACAACATTCCCTTCCACTGCTACGCTGACGACGTCCAGATTTATCTCCCGCTCAAAGCAAACATAACACAGTCACTACAGCAGTTGATGGACTGCTTAACGGAGATCAAATCCTGGCTGAGCAACAACTTCCTGACTCTTAACGAGGGCAAGACGGAGGTCATCTTTTTTGGACCACAACCTCCAGCCTCTCAGGTTGATATTCTGGGCTCCCTCCAACTAAACATCCTCCCCTCGGTCATGAACCTTGGCGTGACCTTGACGAACACTTTTAAATTCGATAAGCAGGTCAGCAGCGTAGTCAAATCCTGCTTTTTTAAATAAGACTATTGGCCAAAACCAAGTCCTATTTATCTTTTAAAGACATGGAAAGGGTCATCAACGCCTTTGTGACCTCGAGACTGGATTATTGCAACGCTCTGTATGTGGGTATGGACCACGCGTCAATTAAACGCCTGCAGCTGGTCCAAAATGCAGCTGCACGTTTGCTGACTGGACACAAAAAGCGCGACCACATCACCCCAATTCTGGCCTCACTACACTGGCTTCCAGTTCAGTTCAGAATTGATTTTAAAATCCTTTTATTTGTTTTTAAAGCTCTAAATGGGCTGGCTCCGGCCTATATAGTTGAACTCCTCCAGCGCTACACCCCAGCCAGAGCTTTAAGGTCTGCTGACCAGCTGCTGCTGGTAGTGCCGAAGACTAGGCTCAAAACACGAGGGCACCGAGCCTTCGCAGCAGCTGGCCCGAGGCTCTGGAACACTCTGCCCCTCCATGTGAGGTCGGCCCAGACCCTAGGGGTTTTTAAATCATATTTAAAAACTCACTTCTTCTCTCAGGCTTTCTAGCTAGAGCGGAGCACGACTACTGACACTTCCCTGTGTATTGTTTTTTATATTTGCTGTTGCTAAATGTCTGTCTTTTTTACAATTACACTGCAGTGAAATGTTTTTATTACATGTACAGCACTTTGGCTCGACCAAACATCGTTTTTAAATGTGCTTTATAAATAAAATTTGATTTGATTTTGATTTGATTTGAAAATATCGATACTTGGCGTCCGTGATACAATAACGCCACGCAAAGTATCGCGATACTCTGCTCTATCGATTATTTCCCGCACCCCTAGTAGCTTTGCACAAATTACAATAAAAGCCTTGAATCTTGAATAAAGTTGAATTATTGATTTGCATCTTCAGTGCGGCGAAGGGTAAGCCGGTGACCTCGGAGCCGGAGATCCACGGCGTTCAGAGTCTGGAGAACGTGACGGGCTTCCTGCTGCTGATGTCTGAAGGACTCATCAACGCTCTGGAGTCTGCACACGGCCCCGAACAGGCCAACCAGGTGAGGGAATCCAACGCACCCTGAACACTCTCCCTCACCTGCTGCCTTTGTTATGTTAAATTCCTGCATTGATGTCTCTCCACTAACGACTCATAACTTCAGAAACATCTCCTCCCATTTTCTTCTTCACATTGACGTCATCAGTCATCGTCAACTTTATTGTCAATCTCAAAATATCGTACACACAGAAAGATCGAAAATATAGTATTTTCTTCACTTCTTTGGATGTCTTTCCTGGTACAGTATTCAAGTTCTGTATTAAAGCAGGGTCCAACTGATTATTTTAATGCCTTAAATAAAATACGTTTTGGGAGAGGGGACTCATAAAGTGACTTAACCTACTCATTTTTTGGTTAATTGGTTCTATTAATTTCCCTTTTGTTCTAAAACATCTTGCTTTCTCTTCAGCTTTTGAACAGTGTCCCTCCTGTAAATGGTAAATGGTAAATGGACTGTACTTATATAGCGCTTTATCCAGTCTTTACGACCCCTCAAAGCGCTTTACATACTACATATCGTTCACCCATTCACACCCATTCATACAGAGCAGTGTATGTTAGGACATGATCTAACATGCACACACATTCACACACCGTTGGCCATCGGGAGCAACTCAGAGTTAAGTATCTTGCTCAAGGACACATCGACATGTTGGCTGCACGGGCTGGGATCGAACCTTCTGGTTGAAAGACGACCGCACTCCCTCGCAGCCACAGTCGCCCTTTCTCTTCAGCTTTTTAACACCTTCCTGTGGTTTAATTTCTTATCATCCAGATCGTCTTAAGTTCTTTAGAGGTGTTTGTTCTCATCAAACTAAGAGAAACAAAGCAAAGCCATGTTTGGTTTAAAACAAGCTGACTTTCTTAAAATGGTAACTTTTCCATCTTGATTTCTTCACCATTTTAGTTTTCTTCCCCCTACATTCCTTTCTGTATTTCCTCCTCGTCTCCTTTAGTTCTCCTAACATCAGCCCTTCTCTCTCCTCTCTCGTCGCAAAGCCATGTTTGGTTTAAAACAAGCTAAAATGGTGGTTCTTGTAACTTTTCCGTCTTTCTTCACCATTTCCGTCGTATTCATTCCTCGATATCCTCCTCCTCATGTTCTCCTTTAGTTCTCCTAACACCTCTCTGCGTCTCTTCTCTCTCAGGAGATCGTGGCGATGGTGGCGGCAGAGCTGGCGTTGCAGAACAGTTTGGAGGCGGTGGCTCAGTCCGTGGTGGAGCGAATCAAACGTCTCCATCACGACGTCTACGTGTCCGGACGACAGAGAGCGACTTTCTGCAGCCGACACGAAGACATGACGCTGCTGATCCGAACGCTCGACTACCCGCTGGCCGAGGGAGGAACCCCCACTAATCCGAGTAGGAAAATATACTAACTTAGTTTATTTAGGGATAGTGGTGGTTTAATGGATAGTGAGGTGGGCTGAAGATCGGAAGGTTGTTAGTTCAAAACCCGCCAGGAACACCACCACTAGTGTGCCCTTGAGTAAGGCACTTAGTCCTTAGTTACTCCGGGGAGAATGTCCCTGTAATTAGTAATTGTAAGCTTTGGATCAAAGCTTCAGCTAAATGAAATGTAGTTTAGTTTATTTGTGGATAGTGTCGTGGACAGTCCCCGTTAATCGACTGTCACAAAAAACAGAAATCTTTCAGTTTGTGTGTATAGAGAGGTCAAAATACCGTTTAGGAGTTTTTACCGAATCACTTCATCATCACTTAAAGGTCAACTATTGTCTCTTTTATACATAAATATGTGTCCCCTGTGTGTAATGAGACTCACACATATGTAATAATATACATATTTTTATATATTTGTATTTTAGTATTCGGGATTGTGGGTACACACAAACTGAAAGATTGGCAATGACTTGTGTCAGAAACAAACCTCTCTCTTCTCCTCCGTACCCACATCTCTGAAAACGGGGAGCTGATCCAGGTTCGCTGCGTCATGACGACATTACTAAAATGTGTGAGGGCCCCCCCCCCCCCCCCCCCCCCCCCACTCAGAGCAGGAAAATATACTAGTTTAGTTTATTTGTTTATGGTGTCGTGGACAGTCCCCGTTAATCAACTGTCACAACAAACAGTAAACGGGAAAGCTTTAGCCAACATCGCTGATCTCCAGATGATAATACACACCTTTTTACAATCACAATACATCAACGAGAATGTACAGAAGGACAGTCAGATATAATTATATATTTTTAGGCATATATTATGGGTCTCAGATATATAAAAATATATTAAAAACATGTCTATGACGTGTTTTGCTCAAAATACCAAACGGATCATTCTCGCCTCAAACCGCTCGTTCAGCTGTTACTAAAGAGATGATTCTGGGTCCGTAGCTTTTTGAGAGGAGTATCTCATCTGGAGAACTCTCCCAGCAGAAACTCAGCTAAACGCTGCCGTGATTACACGCCATATCATGTTCCAAACCACATCAAGGATTCTCTCTGAAACAGTATGGAGCTCAAACTCTTTCTCTCTCTCAGGTTTCCCACGAGGTGACTTCCTTTTGATTTCCTGCTCCTTCACACACACTCTCTCCAGCAGTGTTTCCGCCAGACCAGGGCTGAGAGGGCGTCCACGGAGGGTCACGTCCTGTCACGTGACTTGAATTTTGAATTGCACCGTCCCTTATACTATCTCTTAACGTCTCCCTGCCGACAGGGACACCCCTCCTGGCATGGTCCTGATGCAGCGGTGCTTTTTCTTTTTCGTCACAGGAACACGCTTTGCAGGCGGCGAAAATAATCCCACCGGACTCCTTAGCCCTTCCAACAGAGGGATGTCCTTTTTCCTTTTCGTCATTTCAAGCGAATAAGTTCAGGGCGTTCCGAGCTGAATAAGAGCGTAACATTACGGCAAGACTCCCCCCTGGCGGAAACGCTGCTCTCCAGTACCGGTTAGCTCTTAGTGTTAGCGATGCTAATCTAAACAAAGACCATATTATTTCCAAAACACGTCGCGCATTGTTTCTGATAGGGTCCGATATTACTTCATATCAGACGCAAATCTGGATCAGCTCCGTTGTAGCCCCGTTTTTAGAGATGTGGGTACGGAGGAAAAGAGAGAGCGTTGTATTTTCTGACACTTGAGTCTCCTGACACACCGGGGACACACCGGGGACATGCCGGGGACACACCAGGGGACACATGGTGATGTAGAAAAGACATCACAAAGTGCATTTTGCATGATAGGAGACCTTTAATGACTCCACGTGTCCTCCCCTCAGGTGGGCGTATCTACCCGGTGTCGGTGCCGTACTCCAACAGTCTGAGCACCAGTAAGACCAGCGTCATGCTCTCACTCGTCATGCCATCCCAGAATACTCTCACCAACGGCACCAACACCGCCTCCACGCTGGAGGAGGGCACCCCCACCCCTGGGTAAGCTTGTTTGTCACTCCTGGACCCCTTGTGCTCCCATTTGTGCTGTTAAATAGCTTGATTTTACTCCATTGCATGCTCTCGATCAGACAGTCTTTTTTTCACTTGAACATAAACACTTGATGTGTACCCCTGCCCTTGACACCTAATCTCCCCTAAGATACAGTAAATAACACAAACTGATCCAACTATGAATCTGAATTTTGCTCGTACTAGAACTTTACACAAAATACTCAATTAGCAGTAAAGGTTTTATCAATGCTAGCACCAGTGTTAGCCACAAACCGCTAACAATTACAGCAATCTCATCAACTTCTGTGCACGCATGGGTCCCTAGTTTTAAACAGAAGCTAGTTTAAAGAGAAGCACTACATGATTACTGCAAAATAGTCTAAAGAAGATTTTTCAATATCAAATTTGATCAGATCAAAAAGAATGACATCATCAAGGCATTGTCTATTTTATATCTCTTAAGCTATCTCAAATAACACGTCCCGTCAATAGACAACTGTAAAAAGAAATGCAATTATTAATCAACGCTACACGGTGATTCTGAAGAACTTCTCTCAGCTTGAAGCCAATGTACTTTACATTTGAAATACAAAAGGGTGTAGGGGGCGGTTTGGAATTGTTCCGACGACTCAAAAAGCTATTAAATCAGGTATTTGTCTCCTTTTGGACCTTTTAGGCTCCTGTAGTTTAGCTTTAAGTCTTCCCCCCCCTCTTCTCTGCTGTTGTGAGTTTAGTTCTTGGCTCTATTTATGTTAGGTGAGTGTGTATTTATGCCTAGGCAGCGTTTTTCACTCTCCCGTTGTGTTTCCTGCTGATCTACAGCTGATAGAATATTCTAACGTCGTACTCCACACACTGTAACGTTAACATATGGCTTCAATTAAATCTGTATACCCCCGGGAGCCGTTTAACTCCGGGGCCGGATCGTATCAGATGCTGCTCACCGTGGCAATCATTAATGCTTATTCTTTCAGAACAGCAACATAACTCCCTTTTTATTGCGTCTAAAATTGAGTCAAAAGGACGAGGTTTTCTTACACACAATGTGAAGTGCAGTTTAAAGGGGCTCTGGGATGTTTTTTGGGGGGGTTTTCTCCTCCCTGTAGTGTATTTTTATAGGTTTTAGTGCATGTAAATGGTAACATCGAGTTTCTCTGTCTCAGAAAGTCATTATTAAAATGTTGTTAGAACTTGGGAAGAAGGATTTCATTCCTACATTTGTCTGACTTTGGTTTTTCGTGTAAATCTCAAAATATCAGTTTTAAGGCGAGACGCGGCCGGCGACAACATGGTTTTTCATGAACTGTGAAATGTTGTGCTGCTTTGATTCCATAACATGTTTTCTTTCAGGCCTTTGGAAGGAAAAATACACATTTAGGTGTTTATTTGACTATAGTTTGTCTCTTTGCGTCTGTAGGTTTCTCCTAAATTCACCAAATGTTAGCATCTAACGTAACATAAAGTACCGTGACCGCTGTGTGCCCCATGTCATCAGAGGTATCGTTGGAAAGCTCCGTCTCTCCTGCACAATCTCATCAGATCCAAATATGGTCATTTCCTTTGTGTCAGCAACCAATCGTGAAAGCACAAAGGGGTCTTAAACCAAGAAACGCAAGCTGTCATCCAGATAACAGGAGGGTTTAGGTAGCGCCACACAGCAATCTTTAAAGGTCCCATGTCATGCTTTTCCGGTTGTTACCCGTCCCCTTGTTGTTATGAAGGTTTTTCTGCATGTAAACGGTCTGCAGAGTCACATCGCAATACCCGCGACGTGCAATACCGAACCCGCCCCGCTACCCGCGACGTGCAATACCGCACCCGCCCCGCGACGTGCAATACCGCACCCGCCCCGCTACCCGTGACGTGCAATACCACACCCGCCCCGCTACCCGCGACGTGCCCCCCGCGACGTGCAATACCGTGCGGTATTGCACATCGCGGGTAGCGGGGCGGGTGCGGTATTGCACATCGCGGGTAGCGGGGCGGGTTCGGTATTGCACGTCGCGGGTAGCGGGGCGGGTGCGGTAAAAAATCAATTGTCTTAATGTAAGTCATTAACTGGAGGAATGTCCAGCTGATATCTTTAAGTACCCGTCCACCCGGAGTGTCTCGCCTTAAACAGTGATTTACAGAATGACCCTCAAATCGCATAATGAGCAATAAGTGCAAATGGCTCTCGCTCCACGACGAGCCGTCTGAAACAGGCGATGCGTGTTCATGCTTTCTGTGGCGGCGTAATTAATGTGTCGTCTTTTCTTTTGATTTTAAAACGTTTGTCTTACTTTTGTTCCGAGTGGCCTTCAAAGACCTTCCTCAAGCTGCAGGAGCACCCTTTTGTTTTGCATCTTTCTCTCCGTCGTGTTTCTGTCCGACTCACATCGCTTTCTCTTGTTCCCGTTTCCTCTCCTCTCCGTTAACCTCTACCTCTGTGTTATTCTCTCCGGCGTCTTTTCCATTGTTCCTGTTTCCTTTCCTTTCTCCTCTACCTTTTCCTTTCCTTTCTCCTCTACCTTTTCCTTTCCTTTCTCCTCTACCTTTTCCTTTCCCTTTCTCCTCTACCTTTTCCTTTCCTTTCTCCTTTCTCCTCTACCTTTTCCTTTCCTTTCTCCTTTCTCCTTTCTCCTTTCTCCTCTACCTGTTCCTTTCTCCTCTACCTGTTCCTTTCCTTTCTCCTCTACCTTTTCCTTCCTTTCTCCTCTACCTTTTCCTTTCCTTTCTCCTCTACCTTTTCCTTTCCTTTCTCCTTTCTCCTCTACCTTTTCCTTTCCTTTCTCCTTTCTCCTCTACCTTTTCCTTTCTCCTTTCTCCTTTCTCCTTTCTCCTCTACCTGTTCCTTTCTCCTCTACCTGTTCCTTTCCTTTCTCCTCTACCTGTTCCTTTCCTTTCTCCTCTACCTTTTCCTTTCCTTTCTCCTCTACCTTTTCCTTTCCTTTCTCCTTTCCTCTCTACCTTTTCCTTTTCCTTCCCTTTCTCCTCTACCTTTTCTTTTCCTTTCTCCTCTACCTTTTCCTTTCCTTTCTCCTCTACCTTTTCTTTTCCTTTCTCCTCTACCTTTTCCTTTCCTTTCTCCTCTACCTTTTCCTTTCCTTTCCTTCCTCTCTACCTTTTCCTTCCTTTCTCCTCTACCTTTTCCTTTCCTTTCTCTTCTACCTTTTCCTTTCCTTTGACCTAACCATTTCTCGTTTTCCTCTCCATTTCTTCTTCTGTTTTCTTCGACTGTTTCGTTTCTGTTTTTAAATGTTGTCCTTCTTGTTTTACTCTGTACTCCCCTTTTCCTTTCTCTTTTACCGTTTCTCTTTATTTATTCTCCTTGCCATTTTCCACGACTTCTTTCTCCGTTGTTCTCTTGATTTTCCTCTGTTTTTATATTTTCTCCTCTTCCTCTCCGTCCTTCCTCCTCCAGCTTGTTTCCCCCCCCCCACCCTTCACTCCTCTATTGACATCCTGCAGCCTATAATTGAACTCCCTTTCTCCCCTGTCTTCTCTCCTCTCCCCATCTCCACCTCCCTGTTCTCCTTCCCCACCTCCACCCCTCCTCCTCCTCTCCCTCTCCCCTCCTCTTCCTCCCTCCTCTTCCTCCCCAGCAGTCAGAGTCCCACAGCCACCCTCCAGTCCACCAACACTCAGACCCAGAGCTCCAGCTCCAGCTCGGGGGACGGCAGCCTCTTCCGGCAGAGAGGCAGTCAGGCGGCTCAGCCCGATGAGACGGGGAGGGTCCCTCCGTACGTCGACTTCACCCAGTTCTACCGGCTGTGGGGGAGCGACCACAGCGAGGGGGGGGGACTGGGACCCCAGTGAGGAGGAGGAAGAGGAGGAAGAAGAGGGGAGATACAGACTGTTCTCTGGGACACGGATTGAAAAAAAAGACTAATATTTTAAAGCGGGGGTTGGGATGAGCGATTTTAAACGTGGGTTGGGATGACCGATGAATATGCTTTTAATGTTTTTCCTTTCATGTACGACGTACGGAGGAACTCTCCCCGTCTCACAAATAAGTGGCCTGAGGAAGAGGATGAAGATGAAGAGTAAGACGTGGAAGAAGAGGGGAGATGCAAAGAGACAGACTTCAGAGTTCTTGGGACACGGATTGAAAAAAAAGACTAATATTTTAAAACGGGGGTTGGGATGTGCGATTAGACGCTTTTAATGTGTAACAAATAAGTGTCCTAACGGGAAGGAGGAGGAAGGGGAGATACAAAGAGACAGACTTCAGAGTTCTCGGGACACGGTTTGAAAAAAAGACTTTAAAACGTGGGTTGGGATGAGCGACGTAACGGGAAGGAGATGCAACAGAACATTTTTCATTCTCACTTCAGATTTTGTATTCATCACACTTAATAGAGAGGTGCAGGATGTGGTATTTCTTCGTCGTCTCATTTAGACACTCAGTTTGTTAAGACATTATTTGAGGCTTCTAACCAAAAACACATCCAGAAATCCATTGACTTTGTGATAAGCGAACCAAAATGCACAGAAACTGACTAATTCCGATGTTTTAGGACTCATTCCTGCACCTCTCTGTCAGTCACCATGCATGGAAGAAACTCAAAGCAATTCAAGCCATTTCACTTGTACCGTTGAATAATATGTAAAATATCTCGGTTCGTGGAGCGTTAATTCGTTTCACCGTGAGGAGGACTCCAGAAGCAAAGAGACTGACTGTGTTCTCAAAAAAAGACTTTAAAAACGTGGGTTGGGATGAGCGACGAAACGCTTTTAATGTGTAAAAAATAACTGTCGTAACATTTTTCATTCTCACTTCAGATTTTGTATTCATCACCCTTAATAGAGAGGTGCAGGATGTGGTGTTTCTTCGTCGTCCCTTTTTTAAGACATTATTTGAGGCTTTTAACCAAAAACACATCCAGAAACCCATTGACTTTGTGATAAGCGAACCAAAATGCAGAAAAACTAATTCCGAGGTTTAGGACTCATTCATGCACCACTCCGTCAGTCACCAACATGCATGGAAGAAACTCAAAGCAACCATTTCCCCCTTTTTTTTTAACCTTTTTTTAAAACATATTACGTTGAATATCGCGTGTGCGTGGAGCGTTAATTTGGTTTTACCGTGAGGAGGACTCGGAGGAAACAAGATGCAAAGAAACGGCTTCCTGGCACGTGGATTGTAAAGGACTAAAGTGCACGAGGACACATGGAACCAGTGGGCCAATAACCACCTGGGAGGAACTGGTGAATAAATGTTTCTGTTTTAGATGCCGGTTATTAGTGATTGTGAAAACTCCAGATTGTAAACATGTATCTGCAAAATGTAATCCGATGAGACAATGTACTGCAAGGCCTTATAAGGACTCTATGGATGTGTTTCAAAAGTACTTTTTTATTTGTAATGAAATTCGATAGCCTCGTTGTTACATTGGATCTGAGAACTTGTGAAAAATGCCAGTTTTATGTCTTGATTTTCACCAAATTGTTTTAATAATAGTTTAGAGAAGTGTCTCTTTCATTGCACCGCATTAAAGAAGAGTCATGCCTGGAGCTTTTTTAATCAGCTGTTCTTATTTATAACGAGATGTATGTATATAAACAACGCTCCGGAGTCACTTTCCAACACCAGTCTGATCCTCTTAACAAAAACACATGTTGTGCTTGACTTAAAACACTCCCTTTCTAATCTGATGGCAAAGAGGTGTTGAAGTGCAGATACCAGACAGTGACGTTCATCCTCTTGACCTCCTTTGAAGCTTTAAAACGGTTTTCTTCTGGTCCGTTAGAGTTTAGGTTTTAATAGAGCTGTGGACGAAGCATTAACGCTTCCAAAGAATATGGAAAGTACTCCGGTCTTGTTCTTGAGTAAAAGTAGAAGTACTCAGGTCTTGTTCTTGAGTAAAAGTACAAGTACTCAGGTCTTGCACTTGAGTAAAAGTAGAAGTACTCAGATCTTGTTCTTGAGTAAAAGTAGAAGTACTCAGATCTTGCACTTGAGTAAAAGTAGAAGTACCCAGATCTTGTTCTTGAGTAAAAGTAGAAGTACTCAGGTCTTGTTCTTGAGTAAAAGTAGAAGTACTCAGATCTTGCACTTGAGTAAAAGTAGAAGTACTCAGGTCTTGCACTTGAGTAAAAGTAGAAGTACTCAGATCTTGTTCTTGACTAAAAGTAGAAGTACTCAGGTCTTGCACTTGAGTAAAAGTAGAAGTACTCAGATCTTGTTCTTGACTAAAAGTAGAAGTACTCAGATCTTGTTCTTGAGTAAAAGTAGAAGTACTCAGGTCTTGTTCTTGAGTAAAAGTAGAAGTACTCAGATCTTGCACTTGAGTAAAAGTAGAAGTACTCAGGTCTTGCACTTGAGTAAAAGTAGAAGTACTCAGATCTTGTTCTTGACTAAAAGTAGAAGTACTCAGGTCTTGCACTTGAGTAAAAGTAGAAGTACTCAGATCTTGTTCTTGACTAAAAGTAGAAGTACTCAGATCTTGTTCTTGAGTAAAAGTAGAAGTACTCAGGTCTTGTACTTGAGTAAAAGTAGAAGTACTCAGATCTTGTACTTGAGTAAAAGTAGAAGTACTCAGATCTTGTACTTGAGTAAAAGTAGAAGTACTCAGATCTTGTACTTGAGTAAAAGTAGAAGTACTCAGATCTTGTACTTGAGTAAAGTAGAAGTACTCAGATCTTGTACTTGAGTAAAAGTAGAAGTACTCAGATCTTGTACTTGAGTAAAAGTAGAAGTACTCAGATCTTGTACTTGAGTAAACCTACAGAGTTACTTTGCACCACTGTTTGTCATGCATTTCTTCATCACAGCACGGTGAGGTATTCCCTTTATCTTTATCTTTATTTGAACGAAATACAAGTAAATACTAGCATTTTAAACTTGTGATGAAACATTATTCCTCTTTCTGAGACAGAGGAACCCAGCCCACGTGTTCTCTCCTCTGCCTTGTGTTGTGTGTTTCAGTCCATCAGAGGGCAATGTGGAGCTACATGAATCCATCAAAGGATATATCGTCCAACCCAACCGGTCTCTTCATGTTCTCGCTCTGTTTGACTTTGAGCAGCGCAAACGGCTGATCCTGTAACCTGATTCGGGCAGGATTATTCACCATGACACTGAGACATGTTGTGCAACGCCATGCAGATCCTATCTCCTCCTGCAGAGGAATCACTTTCATATCAAAACAAGCAAACTGTCGCTGGGTAAAAGCTGACATCTTCCTTTATTATGATTCATTGGATCAGAGTTAAAGAGTAAACATGTATATCCTTGTTACCTCATTGAAAGCTTTCAAACGGATTTATTTCCTGTTAGACTTTAGGTTTTAAATAGAGCTGTCGACAAACGCTTGAAGATAATATGTATTGATCAGAGAGGGCAAAAGTACAGACATCCTTTACTCAAGTAGAAGTACAGATACTCGTGTTTAAAAATACTCTGGTGAAAGTAGAAGTACTGACTAAACTTCTTTACTCAAGTCAAAGTAAAGAACTTTGAAATGTACTTCAGTAGAAAGTACCCATAGCTAGCAGCTGTTTTAAAGAGTACCTGACCTCCCTTTATATTAATAGAACAATAATGTCATTGTTAGCTAATGAATGTTTCCATGCTGAACAACGGCAACATGACAACGTTTCCATTGGTCCCTCTTCTTTAGAGAAGACCAGGAAATGATGGATACACGGATCGTGTTCAAATCAATAGGCACGCAATGACTCTAAAGAATAATGATCACGCATCAAACACACATTCAGACTAAAGGAACCAGCTGTTTGGAAAATGAGACAAGTAGAAAGTACAGGTATTTGAGTTCAACATGTAAGAAGTAGAAAGTACAGGTATTTGTGTTCGACATGTAAGAAGTAGAAAGTACAGGTATTTGAGTTCAACATGTAAGAAGTAGAAAGTACAGGTATTTGGGTTCAACATGTAAGAAGTAGAAAGTACAGGTATTTGTGTTCAACATGTAAGAAGTAGAAAGTACAGGTATTTGGGTTCAACATGTAAGAAGTAGAAAGTACAGGTATTTGTGTTCAACATGTAAGAAGTAGAAAGTACAGGTATTTGAGTTCAACATGTAAGAAGTAGAAAGTACAGGTATTTGAGTTCAACATGTAAGAAGTAGAAAGTACAGGTATTTGGGTTCAACATGTAAGAAGTAGAAAGTACAGGTATTTGGGTTCAACATGTAAGAAGTAGAAAGTACAGGTATTTGGGTTCAACATGTAAGAAGTAGAAAGTAAAGGTATTTGTGTTCAACATGTAAGAAGTAGAAAGTACAGGTATTTGAGTTCAACATGTAAGAAGTAGAAAGTACAGGTACTTGTGTTCAACATGTGAGAAGTAGAAAGTACAGGTATTTGAGTTCAACATGTAAGAAGTAGAAAGTACAGGTATTTGGGTTCAACATGTGAGAAGTAGAAAGTACAGGTATTTGGGTTCAACATGTAAGAAGTAGAAAGTACAGGTATTTGAGTTCAACATGTAAGAAGTAGAAAGTACAGGTATTTGTGTTCAACATGTAAGAAGTAGAAAGTACAGGTATTTGTGTTCAACATGTAAGAAGTAGAAAGTACAGGTATTTGTGTTCAACATGTAAGAAGTAGAAAGTACAGGTATTTGGGTTCAACATGTAAGAAGTAGAAAGTACAGGTACTTGTGTTCAACATGTGAGAAGTAGAAAGTACAGGTATTTGTGTTCAACATGTGAGAAGTAGAAAGTACAGGTATTTGGGTTCAACATGTAAGAAGTAGAAAGTACAGGTATTTGTGTTCAACATGTAAGAAGTAGAAAGTACAGGTATTTGAGTTCAACATGTAAGAAGTAGAAAGTACAGGTATATGGGTTCAACATGTAAGAAGTAGAAAGTACAGGTACTTGTGTTCAACATGTAAGAAGTAGAAAGTACAGGTACTTGTGTTCAACATGTAAGAAGTAGAAAGTACAGGTATTTGGGTTCAACATGTAAGAAGTAGAAAGTACAGGTATTTGAGTTCAACTTGTAAGAAGTAGAAAGTACAGGTATTTGTGTTCAACATGTAAGAAGTAGAAAGTACAGGTATTTGGGTTCAACGTGTAAGAAGTCAAAGTAAAAAGTCGTGGAGTAAAGTACTGATACCTGAAAAATGAACTTCAGTACAGTAACTAAGTATTTGTACTCCACTACTTCCCAGCTCTGCTAATGATTAATTGGATCAGAGTTAAAGAGTAACCAATCTCAGCAGGAGGGTGTGTTCAGGCTCACACAGGTGAGTCTATGTTGTTTCAGCCCACACTCACCTGCTGCTTCTCACCTGGGAGGATCCGGGGAGAACATGAGACAGATTTAAAGGTAAGTTCACAAGTTATTTTCACTTATGCTTGCGGAAAGAATTGTCTGTGTCTGAGATTAAATTGGAAAGATAAGGAACTGTAATGAGTAATTTCTCTTACGAAGAAGTCATTGTTTGTTTTTTTGTCCAGACAGTTGTTCACCTGCAGCTTCCTTTCACGAGCTTTTAGATGTATTAAAGTATCGTCTGTCAAAAACACCAACAGGAAGTGATACATGCATATTAGCAATAATCTCTCACCCTTTGAATGTACATCACCGGTCATGGGAACTGTTTGATGAATAAGATTTGATAAGGAAGTGCAGGGCCGTGTCTTCCTGTCGGCGGACTATGCAGACTATACGAAAACTAGATATAGGGTCATTTTCTGCACATGTCAGTTTCAACTATCCTTTTTTTGGAAATGAAAATACTATATTTAAATATATACATATGTACACATGTACTTGGCAAATGAATAATAATATATGTATAATTGCATATAAACATTGTGAACACTTATTTTCAAGTGACTTTTTCTACATTCATGTGTTCAAGCTGTGGGTTGGAACTGCTTTTGAATGTTAGTAGGCTTTGGAGAATGTTGTGCATAGCCAGTACTGTTTTAAGCTGTACTATCGCAACACATTTAAATAGATTGAGTTTTTTTAGATATGGGAGTTGTGTGTTCATATTTACCAACACCACAGACTACTCGTAATGTTATTTTTTGTAGATTTGTTGAGTACATGTTTCCCCATATGTCGGAGCAGTAGTAAAGGTAAGGGAGAAATAGACGGTTATAAAGAGTATTCTTCTTCAAGAATGTTCTTAGTATGATACAAAATACCAGTTTAGTCTGTCCATAATTTATACGGTGCTTCAAGTTGAGTTTTTCGTCAACAAGCAGTCCTAAAAATGTACATGCAACAACTTTTTCTATCTCTGTATTGCAAACCCGTATCATGCAGTCATTTCTGTTCTCAGACTCTGTGTTGAATAACATGTGATTTGTTTTGGCCACATTAAGGGATCATTCATTAACTGCAAACCAGTTACATAGTATTTCTAATTCTGCGTCATATTTTAACAAGATCGCCAAGATTATGATGGGAGCAGAGAATTCAAAGTTCAGGTTCAGCCTCGATATATTTGGGGAGAATTAAAATGAGCCGTTGTGTAGACAGCCGAGCCCCCTGCTGTGTTCGGTGAAGCATTATATGCTTACAAATCCAATGTAGGATAAACACGACTAAACTGCAATGATAGCAAAGCTGTGGCTTGGGTTTTTGGGGTAATAAAGTCCAAATCATCGTTGGGCTGTCAGCCAATGAGTGACGTCTGAGGAAGATGAGAAATGTAAATTAAACATTGTTGAGAAAATGCTGCATCTCTAGCATTTATTGACGTAGGGGAGCTTTGTTGTTTACCTTTTTAATATCGTTTTTGTAATATTCAATTACTTGGTTTTCGTGAAATTAGCCTGTTTTCCTCTTACAGTGTAACAGATTGATTCATCTCCATAGATCATCTTAAAGGCTTTGGAATCCCCCCCCCCTTTGTAGTTAAAAAACTAGGCCCCCCAAACAGCATCTTGCATAGGGCCCCCAAAAAGCTAGAAACGGCCCTGAGGAAGTGTATAGAAAAGCGAGGCATTAGCCTGTGCTGATGAATGAGCAAGACGTGCACTACAAAAGCGAATAACATGACCAGTTCAACTTGGAGAAGGAGAAGGAGAAGCAGTAAGAAGACAGGATGAAGATCTGGCAGAAGAGGTGGGAGAAAGACCAGAAAGGCAATGTATGATGGTTGGTCCTGCTTTTGTGTTCCGTTTTGGTGTAAAATGTAGCCTACATTTAAATAAAAATATAATTATAGTAATGTGAAAGCCTTTTAGAAATGAATTGCACATAATAATTCCCACGGAGCTTTTCCACTCATCTTCCAGTTCCAGTTCTCTGTTGAAATCGGCCAGCTGTGAAGGTGGGGGCGGGGCTATCGTCCTTCTGTTTGTATCCAACAGTTCAAATGTTCAAATTACATTAAACCAGAATTGTCCCCCTTTTTTCTTTAACAGTGAAGACAATTGGATGTTAATGATATATATTGATGGCAAAACTCAAAATGTCCCCGGTTTTAATTTGGAAAATCTGGTCACCTTAGTTTAGTCGTCTCATTTAGACTCTTGTTAGCAAAGTAATTTCTGACATTGTTGAAAGAAACACTAACGTGCTTACTTACTCTATGGTGTCATATATTCAGAATGTACAGGTCATTTCTTACCTAGAAGTCAAGCTTGTTAGGCTTCAAGCAACCTTCATAGTAATAATCGCGGCCCCGCCTCCAACGCTGTATCCAGTTCTCTTTTTGGTCCATGGTTTGGTTTCGTCTCCTTGCCTTTTATCCTCACAGCATCTCTCTAACCTTGCCTTGAGTCTGTCTCCACGTTTCTCTCCCGTCACTCTGGAATTTTATCTGAGGGAAGCTCGGTGGTCGTTGAGTTGAAATCTGACTCCGACAGCACCGGTTCAGATGGTCTGGACTCGGATAAAAGTCCTTCTTATCTCCAGTGTGATCAGAGAAGGCTCTTTAGCTGAATATTTTACATTCTCTCTGTGTGTGTGTGTGTGTGTGTGTGTGTGTGTGTGTGTGTGTGTGTGTGTGTGTGTGTGGTGCACACTTCCTGGAAAATGAGATTCATGTTGAAAACTGGACGGGTTTCATACGTGGAGACAGAAGCTGGCGGTCTTCGATAATCGTTTAAAATGTAGCATACAGGTTTCTTCCGTTGGTATTTACTCTTGCTTTGATGGGAGGGGGGAGGGGGGGGGGTTGTATTCAGGCTAAGAGATGATGATAATAATAGCTGATAGAATGAAGTGAATACAACCTTAATTTGTCACTGAAACAGGTTTGGTTTGTGAACTGCAGCTCTAAATGACCAACTTGAAGTGGACTCCAATTAGGCATTTTGGACCCATTTTCAAAATGTTCTGACATAATTGAAAATGTGGTGTTACAGATCGCACATTGGGACACTACATACTGATATACACCTGAACATCAGCAGGAGAGGACTCTTTAAAGTAGAGACACTACATACTGATATACACCTGAACATTAGCAGGAGAGGACTCTTTAAAGTAGAGACACTACATACTGATATACACCTGAACATCAGCAGGAGAGGACTCTTTAAAGTAGAGACACTACATACTGATATACACCTGAACATCAGCAGGAGAGGACTCTTTAAAGTAGAGACACTACACACTGATATACACCTGAACATCAGCAGGAGAGGACTCTTTAAAGTAGAGACACTACACACTGACCAAAGTAAAATATGATTTGACCAGCGGATGGCTTTCAGTACATCATAGATCTCGACATGGAGCAGAAACTATAATTAAAATATCAAGTATGAAGATTTACATGAATGAAAACCCTGTACCAACATTAAGGCTTACGCGTGTGTGTGTGTTTGTGTGTGTGTTTGTGTGTGTGTTTATGTGTGTGTGTGTGCGTGTGTGTTTACATACCTGCAGCTCATGTAACACACACATGTATTACACGTGTTTCTCTGCATATACAGTAACAAAGGAAGTGTGTGAGTGCTTTGAGCTCTGAAACAGGAACACTTTAGTTTCCTAAAAATACAGACGTACAGTAAGCGCAGTGATGGAGTTCTGCATAATTCATCAGATCTGTTTTTATTAGCCCAACGTTACTGGTAATATCCCAGTAGACACACCAGTGTAATGAGTGGCTTGATGAAGTATTGATTTTTAAAGTGATGCATCAATGACCTCAACTGGAAGGAGATCACAGGTTTAATTCACATTGCACTCACGCTGCTTTTCAAATGTAGGGCCTTTACCGACTTTACGTAACGCTGGACCATTACCGACTTTACGTAACGCTGGACCATTACCGACTTTACGTAACGCTGGACCATTACCGACTTTACGTAACGCTGGACCATTACCGACTTTACGTAACGCTGGACCTTTACCGACTTTACGTAACGCTGGACCATTACCGACTTTACGTAACGCTGGACCTTTACCGACTTTACGTAACGCTGGACCTTTACCGACTTTACGTAACGCTTTACCGACTTTACGTAACGCTGGACCTTTACCGACTTTACGTAACGCTTTACCGACTTTACGTAACGCTGGACCTTTACCGACTTTACGTAACGCTTTACCGACTTTACGTAACGCTGGACCTTTACCGACTTTACGTAACGCTGGACCTTTA
This sequence comes from Harpagifer antarcticus, assembly GCA_902827135.1. Classification (NCBI taxonomy): domain Eukaryota; kingdom Metazoa; phylum Chordata; class Actinopteri; order Perciformes; family Harpagiferidae; genus Harpagifer; species Harpagifer antarcticus. The sequence goes on along the minus strand of CADEHL010001231.1, from coordinate 170,700 downwards.
CCGACTTTACGTAACGCTGGACCTTTACCGACTTTACGTAACGCTGGGCCTTTACCGACTTTACGTAACGCTGGACCATTACCGACTTTACGTAACGCTGGACCTTTACGGACTTTACGTAACGCTGGACCTTTACCGACTTTACGTAACGCTGGACCATTACCGACTTTACGTAACGCTGGACCTTTACCGACTTTACGTAACGCTGGGCCTTTACCGACTTTACGTAACGCTGGACCATTACCGACTTTACGTAACGCTGGACCTTTACGGACTTTACGTAACGCTGGACCTTTACCGACTTTACGTAACGCTGGACCATTACCGACTTTACGTAACGCTGGACCTTTACCGACTTTACGTAACGCTGGACCTTTACCGACTTTACGTAACGCTGGACCTTTACCGACTTTACGTAACGCTGGACCTTTACCGACTTTACGTAACGCTGGACCTTTACCGACTTCACGTAACGCTGGACCTTTACCGACTTTACGTAACGCTGGACCTTTACGGACTTTACGTAACGCTGGACCTTTACCGACTTTACGTAACGCTGGACCTTTACGGACTTTACGTAACGCTGGGCCTTTACCGACTTTACGTAACGCTGGACCTTTACCGACTTTACGTAACGCTGGACCTTTACCGACTTTACGTAACGCTGGACCTTTACGGACTTTACGTAACGCTGGACCATTACCGACTTTACGTAACGCTGGACCTTTACCGACTTTACGTAACGCTGGACCATTACCGACTTTACGTAACGCTGGACCTTTACCGACTTTACGTAACGCTGGACCTTTACGGACTTTACGTAACGCTGGGCCATTACCGACTTTACGTAACGCTGGACCATTACCGACTTTACGTAACGCTGGACCTTTACCGACTTTACGTAACGCTGGACCTTTACCGACTTTTACGTAACGCTGGGACCTTTACCGACTTTACGTAACGCTGGACCTTTACCGACTTTACGTAACGCTGGACCTTTACGGACTTTACGTAACGCTGGACCTTTACGGACTTTACGTAACACTGGACCTTTACCGACTTTACGTAACGCTGGACCTTTACCGACTTTACGTAACGCTGGACCTTTACCGACTTTACGTAACGCTGGACCTTTACCGACTTTACGTAACGCTGGACCTTTACCGACTTTACGTAACGCTGGACCATTACCGATAAGGAAGAGTGTAGGTGATATATTCATTTTGATTGACATGCCTCTGATTATTGGATGTATTATCATCACATTTGGTATTTGGTGAGGTCTTCTTTCAAATGGTGTTTCAACATCATCAACAACGTGCTCTCAAAGCTTCCTTCCTCCTGAAGTGAAGATACACTCTGAAGGCTCAGAGAGTAGGGGGCAAGTGACAGCTGATTCTGAACGAAACAACCTATACAACTTCATACACTGTAGTACATAAAACAAGAACATATAATTTAAATATTAATTTAGCAACATAGTACAATAATAGTGTATAGATATTATATATGAGGATATCAATGATGAAAACCAGATTCTTTGGCGCCCCCCTCAGGCTACACCCCTCAGGCTACACCCCACCCCCCACCCCTTTATCTCAAAATAGCACTTTTGGTTCTATATTTCAAGCATGCAAAACTAAATACAGACATGCAGTACTGTGCAACATCTCACACTGGGTTAGTGCATGTATGGATATTATATTATAACACGCCCCACCCTCGGCCGCTCTCATATTTCCTCCCTCTATCTCATCTGATAAGCAGCTCCTCCCCTCTCTCTCTCACACACACACACACACACACACACACACACACACACACACACACACACACACACACACACACACACACACACACACACACACACACACACACACACACACACACACACACACACACACACACACACACACACACACACACACACACACACACACACACACACACACACACACACGCTTGCTGTGTCTGATCAAAAGGGAGAGAGGGGAGGATGATGAGGAAGAAGCAGTGAAGGAGAGATCAGGGAATAAAGGGGGGGGGTCTTATTTTTGCTCGGAGCGGAAAAGGCGTCACAGAGGAAGAGAAAGAGGGGGGGCATCACGCAGAGAGAGATAGAGAGAGGGAGAGAGAGAGAGAGAGAGAGAGGGAGGCGACAGGCAGCAGCTCGTAAACACGACCGAAAAACGGGAGAAAAGCACCGATCGAACCGAGCCCCTCCATCTCTACCGCCTCCATCCCTTTGACGCACGACGCGCTTCCGCTTTCTGTCGCGGTCGGATTGAAGGGAGGAAGAGGAGGAGGAGGGAGAGAGAGGAGGAGAGACATCCCACTGCAGGTCCCGATCCTGGGGGTGAAACAGCACCGTGCAGACCCTCTGCTGGTCCTCATAACACACCGCGAGGACACCGAAGAGACCCCGAAAAGACACCGAAGAGACCCCCGGCATCACCAGCATTATGGCTTAGCGGCAGAAACACGAGCAGAAACACGAGCAGCTCCACCCGGATCCTCCACCATGAACCTCTGAAAGACATCCGACTCAGGCACAGATGGGTAAGATGTGTGTGTGTGTGTTTCATTTTATTATCATAATGGCATATATATGGAGGCTGTGCAGGGGGGAGGGAGGGGAGGCTTGTGACGTGAAGAACCCATCGCACAGTTGAAGACTGCAATGTAGAGGAGGTGGTGTGTGTGTGTGTCAGTGTGTGTGTGTGTGTGTGTGTGTGAAGTTGCTATTCATGTAGATGGCTGGAAAGAGACTGTGTCATCTCCCTGTGCGGATCAGATGTGTTGGTGGTCCCCGATATGTGAGATCTGTATTATGTTGCATATGTTCGGGTGGAGGATGGGGAACTGGGTTCCTGGAGGCCTCAGGGGTCAGATGCAGCTGGACGCGTCACCAAAGGACCACAACACAGAATCACAGAATGAACAACCAGCGTGTAGACGGGGGGATGGAGTCTAGAGGTCAGGTGGGATGATGGGTCTAAAAACACCTGACCCTTACTCACGACACGGCTGCGTGTGTCCCGTGTGAAACCTTAACGTGTCGTCTGTATTTCAGTAACGCCACATTGGTGGTTACTGAACCCCAAACCACAGTCTTCTGCTAAAGCTAACCAGGTTCTTCTTTCCTGTGAAGAGGACGTTTATATTGAAAGGACTGTAAGCAGTAGTTGGAACATGTTGGTGGATATTTGTTGGAAAATGCTCCAAAAATGTGGAAGTACTTTTCTATTTGAGGGTTTGTTTGGAAAATAGATTCATAACAACAGCAAAGACACGCCATTGTCGTAGCGCTTTCGTTTAGTGTAAATCCCACAAAATGAATCCGTATGTATTCCACTTTATTGTGAACCAGTGAGTATAAAGAGACTTGAAGCCTAGAGGTCAGGTGACTCTTATTTAAGAGTTTGGATCCAGTGTGAAACCTGATTTGGATGTATTTGAGTAACGCAACATTCGTAGTTATTTAAACCCAAACTGCAGCAAGTTCTTCTTTCCTGTGAAGAGGACATTTATTTTGAAAGGACTGTAAGCAGTAGTTGGAACATGTTGGTGGATATTTGTTGGAGGCTGTGGCTCAGTGGAGTAGTGCGTTGAACTTTGAATCAGGGGATAGCAAGTTCGAGTCCCACTGCATGTCGTTGTGTCCCTGAGACACTTCACCCCACTCCTGTGTGTGTCCACAGTACTGAATGTATGTAAGTCGCTTTGGATAAAAAGCGTCTAACATGACATGTAATGTAATTTGTTGGAAAACGCTCAATAACTTTGGAAATGATTTGAGGCTATGTTTGGATACGAGATTCAAAACAACTACCAAGACAGATACAAAGAGACACACAACGCCATTGCCGTAGCACCTTGGTTTGTGTACATCCCACAAACCAATCCCTATGTATTCCGTGTTATTGTGAACCAGTGAGTATACAGAGAGATGAAGTCTGGAGGTCAGGACGGGTCTACAACCACCTGACTTGTTTCCTGTAAGGAGGACTTTTATTTTGAAAGGACTGTAATCAAGTTAAAGGTCATGCTATCTTTAGGCAATAGCATAGGTCTCAGATGTATACAAATATATAAAAAACTATGAAGTGTTTTACTCAAAATACCAACCAGATCTAGCCATGCCTCATATCCTCTATTTCACTTCCTGTTTCTAAAGTGCTGATTTGGGGATAAAGCTTTAAAGAGGAGGGGTCTGAGCTCATGCGGGACCCGGCAGCTACCGTCTAAACTAAATGCTGCCGTGATGAAACGCCATATCATGGATTATCAAGGATCTGAAACAGTCTGGAGCTCAAAGGCTTTCTCTCTTGCCGGTTATACCACAAGGTGAGTTCCTCTTTACTTCCTGCTTCTTCACACACATGCTCTATTTATTGACCTTTCCAAAGCCTTTGATGCCGTCGATCATCGCATCTTAAAGCAGAGGCTACTCAGTATAGGCATGTCCAGCCATGCAGTGGGTGGTTTGTGAACTACCTCTCTGAAAGGTCCCAATGTGTTCACTTTGATGGGCTGTCTTCTGAGTGGTTAAACATTGCTAATGGTGTTCCTCAAGGTTCTGTTTTAGGACCACTTTTATTCTCCATATATATCAAAAGTTTAGGTGAAAATGTGAATGAAGCTACTTTACATTTTTATGCGGATGATACCGTGATGTCTGTGCAGGTCCCTCCATTAAAGAGGCTGGTGTTAAATTACAGGCTGTTTTTAACACTATTCAGACTCAGCTCTCTGAATTAAAGCTTCTTTTAAATGTGGATAAAACCAAGGTAATGCTCTTTTCTAAAGCTAAAAAGACTCCAGAGACAGCTTTAGATATTGTTACTATGCAAGGACAAGTACTTGAAGTGGTTACCTGTTATAAATACCTAGGTATCTGGCTTGATGATTGTCTCTCTTTCAAACTTCAGGTCAATAACCTGCTTAAAAAGCTGAGGGTTAGGCTAGGGTTCTTCTACAGGAACAAGTCCTGTTTCTCGCTTGAGGAAAAGGCTCTGTGACCTTTTTACCTGTGCTATGGTGATTTGTTGTGTATGAATGCACCTGCCTATTGCCTGAACACGTTAGATGCCGCCTATCACAGCGCACTGAGATGTGTCACAAATTGTAAAGCACTTACTCATCACTGTACCCTGTATGCCAAGGCAGGTTCGCCTTCACTTACTGTACGGAGGCTCAGTCACTGGTACACGTTTATTTATAAAGCTCTGTTGGGTAAACTCCCGTATTATATCTGCTCTCTGATAACACAGAGAGTTGCACGCAGCTATTGTCTGAGATGGCATGATGTAGTATTGTTAGATGTGCCAAGAGCAAGGACTGTCTTAGGTGAGACAGCTTTTATGGGCGCAGCTCCACTTGCTTGGAACAATCTTCAGCAAGAATTGAAACTGAGCAATCTCCTTCCTCTGCATGTCTTTAAAGCTCGGCTAAATGAAATGCTCCTTGATACTATGGGAACTTGTAAATGTCTATAACTATGTAAATGTACCTGTAAATATAATGTATGATGTCCTTTATTGTTTTATGTTTCATGTGGAACCTATGTGCTGCAGCTCTCCCTTGAAAAAGAGATCTCTCAATGGGACCAATCTGGTTAAATAAAGGTTTGAAATGAAATGAAAAATGCTCTCCAGTACAGGTTAGCTCTGAGTGTTAGCATGCTAATGTAAACACCGACCATATTACGTCCAAAACAGTCGGGCATTGTTTCTGATAGCAACTCTCTGATTGGGCCGTGGGTCCACATTTCAGATATTACGTCATATAGGCAAATCTGGATCAGCTCCGTTGTTCCCCCGTTTTTAGCGATTTGGGTACGGAGGGAAAGAGAGAGGGTTTATTTCCTGACGCTGCGTGAGTTCCCCGACACACCGGAAAGCAATAATTGGCACGTTTTGTTGGACATTTGGAAGTACTTCATGATAGACTCAAAGGGCCAATCATCTCATAGCGAGTCTTTGACCTCTATGCTAAGCTAAGCTAACCATATAAAATCAGTTTGGCACTAACGCTGCCGGACACTGGGTTCGCTTCCCTTCTTTGTCTGATTTTGTAAGTTTTCACTAATGCAGTCATTTTCTCTAAAAAATAAATAATAATAATACTTATAAAAAATATATATTAAAAATACAACGTACAAATATATGAAACTGAAAATAAATTAAAACTCTTAAAATTATTTAATGAATCTGAAAATAATGTATTTTTTACTTGAATAAAAATAAATAATTATAAAAAAGATAATTAGCAAAAACATCCCAAATATATATGAAACTGACAAACAGAACATTAATTAAAATGGTTCCCAGTTTCCCCACAGCCACTGTAACACCTCTAACAGTAAAAAGCCTCGCTGTCTCCAACGCTGACATTCCAAACAAAGCGAACACCGACCTGCTCAATCCATTCTAATAATAATAATACATTTCCCCCGAGAGCTGCTGAGAGGTCAGGCATTGATCCGGACTCCCAGATGGTCCCAGTGTTGTAAACTGATCCCAGATCTCTTTGGATAAGAACTGAAGGGAGGTTGAATCTGTAGAAAGAAGCAGGTGAGGAGGCGACCCTGAACACATCTGGATCTTTGTCCCCCCTCTGGTCTTGAGTTAGCTTTATTCCATTCGAGAGGCTTTGTGGTGCAACAACACGTTGATTTAAAAAGGTGGGGTTCAGGTACAGGTGAGATCTGAGCGTCTAAGGAGATCAGTCCACGTCTGTCTGTGTGGAAGACATCATGGATTAAGCCTTGCAGCTCGATTAATGGGTTTGAGTCGATTTGTAAAGGGTCCACATTCTCTTATTTTAGCTTCGTGTTGAATCTGGTTACCTCCTTACGCTTGAATGAACATATTGGAAAGCACTCATTGACATATTTGAGCCTTTTTGGGGACATTTCAAAGAGCGAACAACCGATCGAAGCTGCTCGTTGATGGAAATGGCAAGCAGCCTTTTTAAAGGTAGAAAACCTCAGGGTGTTTTGATGAGTACATTTCTCTTTAACTTCTGGTGTCCTGCCCATCCATCCTTACTGCTGAACACCAAACTACCTCCTGTACACGGACAGCTGGTATTTGACATAAACCCGGTGAGGTTGTCCGATGTAAATCGCGAAGGCAAACTAAAGTATTTGAACACGTTGAAGTCAAGAGAAGCTTCTCTCTCTGTGGTCTTCTTCAGGTGGAGAACGATGATCTGAGATCCACACGTTAACACAGAAACATCAACTAAGGCCTTTTCACTCCACAGTGATGCTGAGAGACAGGGACGTCAGCTGGTGTGTGTGTGTGTGTGTGTGTGTGTGACTGAACGCAGTGCATGTTGTGAGCAGGGCTGCAAATATCAAAAAGGGCCTAGATAAACGGGGTATAAAACGTAGTAATAAGTACAAGTTAAGAAACACTTAATAGCATCTCAAATCTAAGTATTTGCTGCTTTCTTCTCTCGTATATGTTGATGCTCAATTCATCGTTGAAAGTCATTTTCTGTACCAACAAATGTTCCAAAAAGCAGTTTTTAGCCCCTCAAATGTAAATATTTGCTGATTTTCTCCATTTGATATCATATACACGTGAATATACTTTGGTTTTAGACTTACCAAACAAGACATTTAAAGATATTGGAGTGACTCGGACGGAATTATGACATTTAAATACCAAACTATTAATGAAATCAATGGCATTGTTGATTGAATACCTGCAGAATGCGTGGACGTGATTGGCTGTGAGCATCAGATTAAGGTCACTGGGAACATAGAAGCAGTGGAAATGAACGGATGGATGAATGTATAGGAGGAGTGAAAACTAAAAATGGAGAGATCAGAGAGTGTGTGTGTGTGTGTGTGTGTGTGTGTGTGTGTGTGTGTGTGATCCACCTGAGCCCCGCAGCTGAAGCTCTTTTGTCAGATTTGATTAAAAACGCTCTCCTGTGATTCCTCCCTCTCAGTCTCTCACATTCACTTTCAATTTGCTTTATTGGCGTGACGTGTAAATGCGTCCGTGTTGCGAACACCATGTTGAAGAGAACACCGGTGAAAAGAGGAAGAGACGATGGGGAGTAACACGAGAGAAACACAACATGAAATGATCATTCATAGCTCTGTAAGTGTCCTGCTGAAACGTAGCGCCTTAAAGCAGAGCTCTCTCTCTTGTGTCACGGTAAATATGAAACTAGAGAAGCAGCCTAAGGGGCACATGCTAACAGCGTGTTAGCTTGTTAGCTTGTGTTAGCTTTATACAGACATAAAGTGTATTGGCTCTCATACAAAGACGTCAGTACCACTCTCTTGTGTTTGTACAGTAAATATGAAACTAGAGAAGCTGCTTGTTAGCTTAGCATAAAGACTGTAAATAAGGGGGACATGCTAACGGCGTGTTAGCTTGTGTTAGGTGTGTTTGTTGCATTCATATTGCCAGTATACAGACATAAAGTGTATTGGCTTTCACACAAAGACGTCAGTACCACTCTCTTGTGTTTGTACAGTAAATATGAAACTACAGAAGCTGCTTGTTAGCTTAGCATAAAGACTGTAAATAAGGGGGACATGCTAACGGCGTGTTAGCTTGTGTTAGCTTATGTTAGGTGTGTTTGTTGCATTCATATTGCCAGTATACAGACATAAAGTGTATTGGCTTTCACACAAAGACGTCAGTACCACTCTCTTGTGTTTGTACAGTAAATATGAAACTACAGAAGCTGCTTGTTAGCT
>CADEHL010001231.1:94713-161872 GCA_902827135.1 Harpagifer antarcticus | reverse complement strand
GACCCTCCTTTAGGGAACACTGGAACCTCCTTTAGGGAACACCTTTAGGGAACACTGGACCCTCCTTTAGGGAACACTGGACCCTCCTTTAGGGAACACTGGACCCTCTTTAGGGAACCTGGACCCCTTTAGGGAACACTGGACCCTCCTTTAGGGAACACTGGACCCTCCTATAGGGAACACTGGACCCTCCTTTAGGGAACACTGGACCTCCTATAGGGAACATGGACCCTCCTTTAGGGAACTCTGGACCCTCCTTTAGGGAACTCTGGACCCTCCTTTAGGGAACACTGGACCCTCCTTTAGGGAACACTGGACCCTCCTTTAGGGAACACTGGACCTCCTTTAGGGAACTCTGGACCCTCCTTTAGGGAACTCTGGACCCTCCTTTAGGGAACACTGGACCTCCTTTAGGGAACACTGTACCCTCCTTTAGGGAACACTGTACCCTCCTTTAGGAACACTGGACCCTCCTTTAGGGAAACACTGTACCTCCTTTAGGGAACTCTGGACCCTCCTTTAGGGAACACTGGGCCTCCTTTAGGGAACACTGGACCCTCCTTTAGGGAACACTGGACCCTCCTTTAGGGAACTCTGGACCCTCCTTTAGGGAACACTGTACCTCCTTTAGGGAACTCTGGACCCTCCTTAGGGAAACACTGGACCCTCCTTTAGGGAACAATGGACCCTCCTTTAGGGGAACACTGGACCCTCCTTTAGGGAACACTGTACCCTCCTTTAGGGAACACTGGAACCTCCTATAGGGAACACCTTTAGGGAACACTGGACCCTCCTTTAGGGAACTCTGGAACCTCCTATAGGGAACACCTTTAGGGAACACTGGACCCTCCTTTAGGGAACACTGGACCCTCCTTTAGGGAACACTGGACCCTCCTTTAGGGAACCCTGGACCCTCCTTTAGGGAACACTGGACCCTCCTTTAGGGAACACTGGACCCTCCTATAGGGAACACTGGACCCTCCTTTAGGGAACACTGGACCCTCCTATAGGGAACACTGGACCCTCCTTTAGGGAACTCTGGACCCTCCTTTAGGGAACTCTGGACCCTCCTTTAGGGAACACTGGACCCTCCTTTAGGGAACACTGGACCCTCCTTTAGGGAACTCTGGACCCTCCTTTAGGGAACTCTGGACCCTCCTTTAGGGAACACTGTACCTCCTTTAGGGAACACTGTACCCTCCTTTAGGGAACACTGTACCCTCCTTTAGGGAACACTGGACCCTCCTTTAGGGAACACTGTACCTCCTTTAGGGAACTCTGGACCCTCCTTTAGGGAACACTGTACCTCCTTTAGGGAACTCTGGACCCTCCTTTAGGGAACACTGGACCCTCCTTTAGGGAACTCTGGACCCTCCTTTAGGGAACACTGTACCTCCTTTAGGGAACTCTGGACCCTCCTTTAGGGAACACTGGACCCTCCTTTAGGGAACACTGGACCCTCCTTTAGGGAACACTGGACCCTCCTTTAGGGAACACTGTACCCTCCTTTAGGGAACACTGTACCCTCCTTTAGGGAACACTGGACCCTCCTTTAGGGAACTCTGGACCCTCCTTTAGGGAACACTGGACCCTCCTTTAGGGAACTCTGGACCCTCCTTTAGGGAACACTGGACCCTCCTTTAGGGAACACTGGACCCTCCTTTAGGGAACACTGGACCCTCCTTTAGGGAACACTGTACCCTCCTTTAGGGAACACTGGACTCTCCTTTAGGGAACCCTGGACCCTCCTTTAGGGAACACTGGACCCTCCTTTAGGGAACACTGGAACCTCCTTTAGGGAACTCTGGAACCTCCTTTAGGGAACACTGGACCCTCCTTTAGGGAACACTGGACCCTCCTTTAGGGAACAGTGGAACCTCCTTTAGGGAACACTGGACCCTCGTTTAGGGAACACTGGACCCTCCTTTAGGGAACAGTGGAACCTCCTATAGGGAACAGTGGACCCTCCTTTAGGGAACTCTGGAACCTCTTTTAGGGAACACTGGACCCTCCTTTAGGGAACTCTGGAACCTCCTTTAGGGAACTCTGGAACCTCCTTTAGGGAACACTGGACCCTCGTTTAGGGAACAGTGGACCCTCCTTTAGGGAACTCTGGAACCTCTTTTAGGGAACACTGGACCCTCCTTTAGGGAACCCTGGAACCTCCTATAGGGAACACTGGACCTCCTATAGGGAACACTGGACCCTCGTTTAGGGAACAGTGGACCCTCCTTTAGGGAACTCTGGAACCTCTTTTAGGGAACACTGGACCCTCCTTTAGGGAACCCTGGAACCTCCTATAGGGAACACTGGACCCTCCTTTAGGGAACCCTGGAACCTCCTATAGGGAACACTGGACCTCCTATAGGGAACACTGGACCCTCGTTTAGGGAACAGTGGACCCTCCTTTAGGGAACTCTGGAACCTCTTTTAGGGAACACTGGACCCTCCTTTAGGGAACTCTGGAACCTCCTTTAGGGAACTCTGGAACCTCCTTTAGGGAACACTGGACCCTCGTTTAGGGAACAGTGGACCCTCCTTTAGGGAACTCTGGAACCTCTTTTAGGGAACACTGGACCCTCCTTTAGGGAACCCTGGAACCTCCTATAGGGAACACTGGACCTCCTATAGGGAACACTGGACCCTCGTTTAGGGAACAGTGGACCCTCCTTTAGGGAACTCTGGAACCTCTTTTAGGGAACACTGGACCCTCCTTTAGGGAACCCTGGAACCTCCTATAGGGAACACTGGACCCTCCTTTAGGGAACCCTGGAACCTCCTATAGGGAACACTGGACCTCCTATAGGGAACACTGGACCCTCGTTTAGGGAACCCTGAGGCATCCAAAGAAACACGTATATAACTCACAAAAAAGGAAACCTAATAAGAATTCGTCTGTGAGAATAAATAATGTGCTCTTTATATGTTTGAATGTAAATCCGAAGAGCTGTGCGAAGAGGAAGCGGTGTGCAGAACCAACACACCAGGGAACGTGCAGAACCAACACACCAGGGAACGTGCAGAACCAACACACCAGGGAACGTGCAGAACCAACACACCAGGGAACGTGCAGAACCAACACACCAGGGAACGTGCCAGAAGGAGTGAGAGGAATGTCTCGGGTTGTAGACCGTGTGCAACAGAAACAGCGTCGTTCACGAATACATGGAAAGAGTCATATCAAAAGATGATTGGATGAGGTCAGAGGAGGAGGCGGGATTATGATTCAGTTCACACGCAGAGAGTTTCAGTCTCAGAGTGACGCTGATGAGAGAGACGTCAGAGAGGAGTCAGAGGGGGGAGGTGAGACAAAGGTGGGTGAGGAAGAGGAGGAGGAGGAAGAGGAGGGAGGATATTTTGTCTGCAGCCGAAAGGAGGGATGGAGAGAAAGAGAGGGACAGGAGAGACATGTTCATCAGGATTATCCAGCAGCAGAGAATCTCATCCCAGGGCTTAGTGAACACACACACACACACACACACACACACACACACACACACACACAGACACACACACACACACACACACACACACACACACACACACACACACACACACACACACCTTATGGGGACCTCCAATTTGTCCCCATAAGGGCGGCGAGTCCCCACACATGACTGTGTAAACAGATTTAGGTCCCCACAAGTATAGTAATGCTAGGCCACACACACACACACACACACACACACACACACACACACACACACACACACACACACACACCCTGCAGAGACTTTAAAAGCTCAGCTTCACCTCAGTTTGCCCAGGAAAGCCCCTCTCCTCCTGCAGCTGGATCTGTATGCATCATTCTCTGTGTGTGTGTGTGTGTGTGTGTGTGTGTGGTGTGTGGTGTGTGTATGTGGTCCTGCTTTCTGATTCTCCTCCCACTTCATTACTCTGTTTATTCGACCCTGAGAGTCTTTGAAGGCAGCGGTGCTTTTAATTCCAGCTCCACTTGTAGAGTTCAGGCTCGGTGCAGAAAGTCTGTAAAAGTAAAGACTAACACAACACAAAGTGGACACATGCAGCGATGTGCAGGTGAACGAATAGCCGATGCCAAGTTATTGATTTCTCGTTGTGCTCTAGACGGATGTGAGACGGTTGACTGCTTTCTCTGTTTTATATTTTGGGGACTTCCTGTCGATCAGTTGAAATCAGTTCCCCTGAGCTCTGGGATATTCTAAAGGCATGTTCACTTCCTTTGGATGTTCTCTTTCTGGACACTGTACAGTAGCTTAACTTTGAGTTAAACCCTGCAGGGGATTCAAGCTTCAATGTGTTCTTACTACAGTATCTATTGTGTGATGGTGGGTTCGTGTGTGTGTGTGTGTGTGATGGAGGGTTGGTGTGTGTGTGATGTATGATTGATGTGTGTGTGTGATGGAGGGTTGGTGTGTGTGTGTGATGGAGGGTTGGTGTGTGTGTGTGTGATGGATGATTGATGTGTGTGTGTGATGGAGGGTTGGTGTGTGTGTGATGGAGGGTTGGTGTGTGTGTGATGGTGGGTTGATGTGTGTGTGTGTGTGTGTGATGGTGGGTTGATGTGTGTGTGTGATGGAGGGTTGGTGTGTGTGATGGAGGGTTGGTGTGTGTGTGTGATGGTGGGTTGGTGTGTGTGTGTGTGTGTGTGTGTGTGTGTGTGTGTGATGGAGGGTTGGGTGTGTGTGTGTGATGGTGGGTTGATGTGTGTGTGTGTGTGTGTGATGGTGGGTTGATGTGTGTGTGTGTGTGTGTGATGGCTGGGCAGTGAAGTTTTACACACCGTCTTATTTGACTTTCTCAGGACTTAAAACAAGAAAAAAATATATTTACACACGTAAGGTCATCATCTTGAGCTCCCCATCAGGACAGCAGATAGCTTACACACCTTCCAGACTGAAAACTCATCTCTTTCGACTCCACTTCGAGCCATAGAATTACTAACAAAGCACTTATATACTAACAAAGGACTGGCTTCTCTAAAGCCAGCTGAGTAGCACTTGAAATGTTTGGCTCTATGAAACCTGATGTACTTTATGATTCTGTTTTCTTCAGGGTTGTATCTTGTTGGTCGAACGCACTTATTGTAAGTCGCCTTGGATAAAAGCGTCAGCTAAATGTGATGTAATGTAATCTTAATAGTTGTGTATGCTCATCCGTGAGCAGAGCATCAAGTTGACATGTCTATTACAGCTGAATGCGGCGATTACCATCTTGTTCAGCAAAACGCCTCACAAACGTATTAAGATCAAAGCTTTAGTGCGTTTGGATTCGATGCTGAGTACAGCCGAACTGACAGTCTCTTCTCTGTCAGACCGCAGACACCTCATTCCTTCAGTGCTTGGGTCCGAATGCTTCTCGTTTTGCGCCGTCCCGTTCAAATGAAATCGCCGCCAATCATATGTCCACGCTCGCGCCAGGACCGGGGGAGGGGTTACATGACGTGCGTCTTGTGCTGCATTCACTTGCACTCGGACATTAGAGACTTTCTCTCATAAATGTCCGATGAGCCACAACTTTTCTTTCAAAACAAAGCTGCCAACTGGGGTGGCAGCTGGGGTGGCAAGGCCCATTTTTAGCTAGTAGCTACAGTACAGATGGAACTAGATGAGCTGTTAACTCTGACTCAGACAGGTTGAAAGAGACACACACATTTTTCCCACCCGCATTCCGCGAAGACCCGCCCTGCTGTGCGTCTGATTCACAGATTGTTTGGGGGGAAAACACGCTGACGGGATGCTGAATGTGATTGGACCAATGCGTTGACAGACACACACAGACAGTGGAACAGGACATGCACTGTTTGCAGTCTATGGACATAGCGGATCATTTTGACTCGTTGTGGCGATGTCTCGCAGATAACACGGATAACACGGATAATACATATGAAAAGTATAATTTGCTCAGAGTCCAGAGACAGTTGTGGTTCGATCCGGATGGCTTTAAATGTCTTGTTTATCGTGCAAACCCAAAACACATTCCATTTATTGTGATTTAAAATGAGAAAAGCTTGTTTTTCGGCTAAAAGCTGTATTTTCTGACTCTCTGCATGGAAGCGGTTCTCGTGGTGACACACAGCGAGCGTTCACTGCATCGCCTCGCTGTGTAACGGTTGTGAAATCAGACACCGCTGTATCTCTGTCACGCTTACATGCAACACGAAGGAGGCTGTGTAGGTGTAACCGGGACGTGGCTATTATCTGGCATCGTAAAGAGATGTCAGATGTGTTTATGGACTTGGTGTGTTCGTGTAGCATCTCTGTCACAATAGCTGCCATTAGCATCAGACACTCCCCATCGTCAGTCAGTGGGCGAACAGGTCATGGTGGTTAGTCTCGAATCAAGACTAAAGAAGCACATGACGTCTTCTCACCCCTTTGTTCGTGGATGTCCCAAAGCTTCCATCAGTGGCACATTGGAGGACTTGTTCCCAGTCTGGCATTGATTTTAATATTAAGTATAACGCCAAGAAGACTAGCATCATGATTGTGCAAAGTAATCAGCCTAATTGCATTCTCAGTAGCAGCATTCTTCTTGAGTGCAGTGAGATGAAGTGCCTCGGCCATTATATCTCTGATGATCTCACAGAGGACAAAGACATCCAGAGACAGCGCTGCAAACTGTCTGCCCAGTGCTCTGTAGATGTCAAGGTATCACTTTTTAAAGCTTTCTGTACTCCATTGCACACGGCTCACCTGTGGAGCAACTACACGGCTCACCTGTGGAGCAACTACACGGCTCACCTGTGGAGCAACTACACGGCTCACCTGTGGAGTAACTACACGGCTCACCTGTGGAGTAACTACACGGCTCACCTGTGGAGTAACTACACGGCTCACCTGTGGAGTAACTACACGGCTCACCTGTGGAGCAACTACAAGGCTCACCTGTGGAGCAACTACAAGGCTCACCTGTGGAGCAACTACAAGGCTCACCTGTGGAGTAACTACACGGCTCACCTGTGGAGCAACTACACGGCTCACCTGTGGAGTAACTACACGGCTCACCTGTGGAGTAACTACACGGCTCACCTGTGGAGTAACTACACGGCTCACCTGTGGAGCAACTACACGGCTCACCTGTGGAGTAACTACAAGGCTCACCTGTGGAGCAACTACAAGGCTCACCTGTGGAGTAACTACACGGCTCACCTGTGGAGCAACTACACGGCTCACCTGTGGAGTAACTACACGGCTCACCTGTGGAGCAACTACACGGCTCACCTGTGGAGCAACTACAAGGCTCACCTGTGGAGCAACTACACAGCTCCCTGTGGAGCAACTACAAGGCTCACCTGTGGAGCAACTACAAGGCTCACCTGTGGAGTAACTACACGGCTCACCTGTGGAGCAACTACACGGCTCACCTGTGGAGTAACTACACGGCTCACCTGTGGAGCAACTACACGGCTCACCTGTGGAGCAACTACAAGGCTCACCTGTGGAGCAACTACAAGGCTCACCTGTGGAGTAACTACACGGCTCACCTGTGGAGCAACTACACGGCTCACCTGTGGAGCAACTACAAGGCTCACCTGTGGAGCAACTACACAGCTCCCTGTGGAGCAACTACACGGCTCACCTGTGGAGTAACTACAAGGCTCACCTGTGGAGTAACTACACGGCTCACCTGTGGAGTAACTACACGGCTCACCTGTGGAGTAACTACACGGCTCACCTGCGGAGTAACTACAAGGCTCACCTGTGGAGTAACTACACAGCTCACTTGTGGAGTAACTACACAGCTCACCTGTGGAGTAACTACACAGCTCACCTGTGGAGTAACTACACGGCTCACCTGTGGAGTAACTACACAGCTCACTTGTGGAGTAACTACAAGGCTCACCTGTGGAGTAACTACACGGCTCACCTGTGGAGTAACTAGGCTCACCTGTGGAGTAACTACAAGGCTCACCTGTGGAGTAACTACACGGCTCACCTGCGGAGTAACTACAAGGCTCACCTGTGGAGTAACTACACGGCTCACCTGTGGAGTAACTACACGGCTCACCTGTGGAGTAACTACAAGGCTCACCTGTGGAGTAACTACACGGCTCACCTGTGGAGCAACTACACGGTTCACCTGTGGAGCAACTACACGGTTCACCTGTGGAGCAACTACACGGCTCACCTGTGGAGCAACTACACGGCTCACCTGTGGAGTAACTACACGGTTCACCTGTGGAGCAACTACACGGCTCACCTGTGGAGTAACTACAAGGCTCACCTGTGGAGTAACTACACGGCTCACCTGTGGAGTAACTACACGGCTCACCTGTGGAGTAACTACACGGCTCACCTGTGGAGTAACTACAAGGCTCACCTGTGGAGTAACTACACGGCTCACCTGTGGAGTAACTACACGGTTCACCTGTGGAGCAACTACACGGCTCACCTGTGGAGCAACTACACGGCTCACCTGTGGAGTAACTACACGGTTCACCTGTGGAGTAACTACAAGGCTCACCTGCGGAGCAACTACACGGCTCACCTGTGGAGTAACTACACGACTCACCTGTGGAGTAACTACACGGCTCACCTGTGGAGTAACTACACGGCTCACCTGTGGAGTAACTACACGGCTCACCTGTGGAGTAACTACACGACTCACCTGTGGAGCAACTACACGGCTCACCTGTGGAGTAACTACACGGTTGCTGAGGGTACCACGATGGCACAGTGCCAGCCAGCTGCTTGTTAACTCGGGGGTTCCTACCTGTCACGCCCTTTTAAGAAAGCTAATGTACAAATTCACGTGTCGCCTAGAAGACTCGGGCAATCGTGTTATCTCGATTTGAATGAACCCTGTGAAGAGTTCTACCCGGTTCTCTCATGATTTGGAGACATTGGCGCAGCAGCCTCTACAGACAGTGAGCATGTGTGGCTCGCTGTGATTGGACTGATTTTATGTTTTTATCTGTTTTGTGTTTAGCTTTTTATCTTATTTATGTATGTGTGTTTTGTCTTTTTGTGATCTGGACCTTGAGTCTGGAATAAAGATTGGAATTGGGACCTTTTAGAGAGTGTTGTTTTGCCTCCGTCTTGTTTTCATAGGTCAAGTTACATTCTAGTTGAGAAGATATCTCAGAAACACCCAGAGGGAATTTATTTTGATTTGGCACAAACGTCCACTTAGACTCAAGAGGCGCATTCACACCGCAGTACTTTCCCCACAAAGGTTCATGAGAACTCTTTAGTTCTCATGAACTAAGTACAGATCGCGTTCACACCGGAAAAAGTCCCTGGGGGAGGATTAGGCAAATGAAGCCGCTGACTTCACTTCTTCTTCTTCTGCTTTGGGTTTACTGGCAGGCTACAAACAACTTCACGGCGTATACTGCCGCCCAAAGTCCCCGGCTGGAAGTCCCCGGAGTTGGGGAAGGCTTCAGTAGAAGCTGCTGGGACTCCCAGCAGCTTCTACTGAAGCCTTCCGAGTAAATCGCCAGAACGCCGACACCTCCTCATCTCCACCGCTCCCATGTTTTCTTTTGTGTTGCCATAAGTTAGTCTCTCTGCGTTTCTGCGCTGGGCTAATGCTAATAATGCTAATGCTAATAATGCTAATGCTAATAATGCTAATGCTAATAATGCTAATGCTAATAATGCTAATGCTAATAATGCTAATGCGAGGATAATAAAATGGCGGCTTCACAAAACTTTTTGGGAGTTTTACGGGGCGTGGTTTGCAATCCGCCCAGCCAATCAGAAATATAGCTCTTTTCTCACAAGAGAGCCGCTCGAAAGTCCCTGCTCTCTAGCAGGGACTTTCGAGCGGGTAAAAAGGTTCTCATGAACTCATTTTAGTACCGGCTCTTTTTGGTGTGAACGCGATAAAAGAGTTCTCATGAACCTTTGTGGGAAAAGTACTGCGGTGTGAATGCGCCTAAGACCTAGATCAGATGCAGGTGTTTAAATGTCACTGTTACCTCACAAAACACTATGTTCTCGTTGTTGCCATAACTCAACAAGTAACGGCTAATTATGACAATTTTAAAGCGAGGAGGTTTTAGCCAGACACGGATGTAAACCTGGACGTGAGAATTGAACTGTAATAAAAACAACAGAAGTCGCAGGGGCACAGACAACAAAATGAAGTACAGTTTTGGATGACCAATCATTTATAGTGAGAGTAAATGAAACAGATTATGTGTGAAACGGTTTCCAGCGTGAACTCATGTTAGCATGCTTGTGCTTGTTTCTTATTGGGTGCCTAATAATCTACACATTATGAATTAAATATGTGAATGAAGTATTGTGAAGCAGCAGAGAAGTCCTGGCCTACAAACTGTATTTTATAGACCTTAAAACACATTATTTATGATATTGCAATTACAATATTAATCAGAAATAATCTCAATTATGTATTTTTGAAGTGTGCAGCCCATCCTACACCATGTCCTAATCCACTGATAGGTCCTTCTGTTCGGGGATTACAGCTCCGGCTCTGCAGCGCTGCATGGTTCCATATCTACACTGTTGTTTTTAATATATGGAAATGGATATTTTTGCATTATTATCCATCAGTGATGAGCTTTAGCAGCCATTAGCGTGCCCTGCGTGAGGTCAGCAAGTCATACAACATGATAAACGTCGCTAAGTAACCATAATTCATAAAGCTGACACGCCATCCTGTCCTCATGATGGCATTACATCAATGTAATGACAATTCAAAGATGGCTTTATGGAGGATTACCGGTGTGTGTGTGTGTGTGTGTGTGTGTGTGAGAGGTGGCTGCACACTTGAATGGCTTCATTGTGTCTCCGCTGCACTATCTGGAGACAGAGAGGCGAGCCAACACACACACTTTGACACACACATAATGAGAAGCACTGTACTTGAATCAACAGGTCTGTTCTCTAACGGGCGCTCTGACGTTAACGCTGTTCGTCTCCGCGTACATCCGACACTTTCATACATACCGAGCAGTCGATGGAGTCTGATGAAGCCTTATCTGTAATTCTGGTGTGTAAATATTGTGTTAGTTTTAGGCTCGTTGTGACGCTTGGGTAGAGCGGAGATAACACAGGCTGGTTTGTCAAAAACAACCAAGTCTCTTTCCAGTTCTTGAATTTCTCTTATGGTTTTCGACGCCGTTCTCGTTGCCATTTCCTTCAACTCCTATGTCTGTTTCCTGTCGCAGCCATGTCTTAAATTCTGGTGTGTAACCATGGTTTCTATAGCGAGTTACTGCCAGAGAACATGGCATGTCATGCAAGAGATTCAAGGGCAATGACCGGAGAATCCCTTGTCCTCAGGAACACCAACTTGCTACGTAAGGTAAAGTGTTCAAATCGATCTCTTTGGGGTGTCAAACTCAATGTCCTCGCGGGCCACATTGGCATTTCACTCAAAGTAATCACACGTCGCTGATGAGAGAGACGTCAGTGAGGAGCATACTGTCCTGATGTAACGGCAGATTTAAACATAATATTGTTATGTTATTGTTTCTCGTTCCAGACGGAAAATATGTCCAGGAATGTTGGATCGATTCCCAATCTGTCTTACATTCAGACCAAGAACAAGTTGTGGATTCAGATTTCTCTTTGGCTTGTTCACACTTATAGTCTGGAGTTACATGTTATTAGAGGAATTGTGACGACATTTGGGTCGAGTATTATCCTCAGGGTTCATTATGATAACCCTTGTGCCGTTATCTGGTCTGGTCTCTATCTACTTTGGTTTATGACTTAAATCTGTAAAATCCCTGTTTGAGTCGAGGAACAGCTTAAAATCAATGGTTTATACCAATCTTTTCTTGATCTTGAGGTCACGTGGAGGTGTGCTAGCTTTGGATTGATTGTGTTTATGTGATGAGAGATTGAAGTTGTGATGTGGTTGATCTTTGGCAGGATGTAATGTGTAGCCAGTCTTATCCTCAGGGTTCATTATGATAACCCTGACCTTTGTGTTACAGATGTTTTGTCTTGTGCCATTATCTGGAATGTCAGTATCTACTTTGTTGAAATCCCTGTTTGAGTCGAGGACATAGATTAAAATCTGTGTTCTTGATCTTGAGGTCACGTGGAGGTGTGCTAGCTTTGCATTGATTCTTTTAATATGATAAGCGACTGAAATTAGAGTTGACGTCAGTGATCTGGGTTTATCTATACAAGTATGTCTGCATATCAACCAAGGACTCCTAAACCCAAGGAGGAGACAGAGTGTGATCTCGATTTGATAGCATAGAGACTATTTAAAGGTGTGGTTGGTTTAATCAGCTCTGTTGGCAGAGGGACAGACTGACATTCAACAGTTACAGTTACGGTTGTATAAATAGTGCACGCATAGCTCGTACACACACACACACACACACACACACACACACACACCATGTATACATCACTTCAGGGGACATTACATTGACTTACATGCATTTCCTGGAGACTTATCCTAACCTTAACCATAACCAACACATGTCTAACCCTAACCCTTAAACCTTAACCTTACCCCTTAACCTTACCCCTTAACCTTACCCCTTAACCTTACCCTAACCCTAACCCTAACCAAGTCTTCACCCTAAAATTAATGATTCCCCTCATGGAGACCTCCAAGTTGTCCCCATAAGGGCGGCGAGTCTCCACACGTGACTGTGTAAACATATTTAGGTCCCCACAAGTATAGTAATGCTAGGCCACACACACACACACACACACACACACACACACACACACACACACACACACACACACACACACACACACACACACATTCCTCCGGTGGAAGAAATGCTTTTGCTGGAGGAAATGTCAGGTTGCAAATTAAAGAAAAATGATCTTTAGAAGGAAACAGAAGGAGGATTCTTGCAGGAGAAAAGACTGACATTTAGGGGAACGTGTGGATTTCCGTAGTTAGGGGAATCTCCTTATAGACAGTGACCTATTTAAATAACCAACAAAACCTCACACATAGCGTTTCCCAGTACTGCTGATTGACAGGCTCAAAACACCTCATCAACAAGCCCTACCAGCACAGACTTAGCATGAAATAGATATCTAGGGCAGCTAACAGGCAAACGTCCTCATCATGGCGTCTGAGAGTTAGGGTGTAATATTATTTACTTGATTTTTAATCGACTTATTCCTCAAATGTTTCCAAGGTTACGTTCAATAACACAAACTCTAATCTGCTTATTTTCCACGAAAAGGCACACACCCTCTTCCCTCCTCCTCCTCCTCCTCCTCCTCCTCCTCCTCCTCCTCCTCCTCCTCCTCCTCCTCCTCCTCCTCCTCCTCCTCCTCCTCCTCCTCCTCCTCCTCTCTGCAGGCTTCCTCTCATTACTGCCGATCTGTCAGCATGGTGTTTCTCATCCGTGATTGAAGGCTGGTAAAGAGTCTATTTTTAGATGCACATCGGGTTTATAATAATCATGGAGCTGAAACCATTGTGTCGCTAAAATCAGACGTTATTTTTATTGGAAAAATGAATATCAAATAGCTTTTTTACGGGATTTGTGAGCACTTTTGTGTAAAATGTCCAAAGATGTCAGAACATTTAGTTAGAAATGTGTTTTAAATACTTAGAAAAATGTGAAAAATGTCCAAAAAAGGAGAGAAAATTCTCAAAATGTTCTGAAATTTAATTTTAAAAGAAAAGTAAACCTGAAAAATAGAAAATAAATCTGTTCGATATTTATAGAAAATATTCAATATAAAACAACTCCATAGGCGCGTTCACACCAAGTACTTGAGAACTCTTTAGTTCTCATGAACTAAGTACAGATCGCGTTCACACCGGAATAAGTCCCTGAGGGAGGATTAGTCAAATGAAGCCGCTGACGTCACTTCTTCTTCTTCTGCTTTGGGTTTACTGGCAGGCTACAAACCACTTCACGGCGTATACTGCCGCCCAAAGTCCCCGGCCGGAAGTCCCCGGAGTTGGGGAAGGCTTCAGTAGAAGCTGCTAGGACTCCCAGCAGCTTCTACTGAAGCCTTCCGAGTAAATCGCCAGAACGCCGACACCTCCTCATCTCCACCGCTCCCATGTTTTATTTTGTGTTGCCATAAGTTAGTCTCTCTGCGTTTCTGCGCTGGGCTAATGCTAATGCTAATAATGCTAATGCGAGGATAATAAAATGGCGGCTTCACAAAACGTTTTGGGAGTTTTACGGGGCGTGGTTTGCAATCCTCCCAGCCAATCAGACACAGGAACCTTTTTCTCCCACGAAAGTCCCTGGGACTGAAAAAAGGTTCTCATGAACTAATTTAGTTCCTGGGACTTTTTGGTGTGAACTAAATCGTAGTTCTCAGGAACCTTTGTGGGGAAAGAACTTGGTGTGAACGTGCCTAATGAAGATCATCTTAACATGTATCATCTGCTTTAAATTGTACTTGTAGATATTGTGTTATGTGATGTATTGACAGTGGTTAAAGCCGCTCCAGTGTAAATAAAGTAATCCTAGCCTTTCTATTGACACACACAGCGTTGTGTTGATTCAGACCGCCTGAATGAACAGTGTTTGTAAATCTACTCGTTCTCTATTCAAACCCTGCTTTCTATAACCATTGAATTCTGGGAGACAAAGTCAGTGTGAAACAGGAAGTGAGTGCTTTGCTGTTCATTCTGATGTACTGGCACATTTTAACGTCTATAATCTGCTCTTAAAGTCTCACTGACGAGGCATGAAGTCACAGAAACCCCCCCTGGCTGTTTCAGGAACATAATGCAGCGTTTTGTCACCGAATAGAGACGCTGTTTGTGCCGCTAAATTATCCAATTTATCTTCGTGGGCAAACAGCTGCGTTTGTGTTCGCGTCGCACCGCAGTTAAACCACAGACACAGCCTCACTATTGTCGGCTGAAGTCAGGAATTTGTTGTTGTGTTTCGTGTCAAGACTCTCTTTGTCCTTTACGGGAAAGTTAATCTACGACAAATCTACAATACTCACTTGTACCGAGACGTATGCATGAATGGGACATATTCACAATAGAGTAGTGCAGGAATGAGTCCTAACCCATAAATCAGTCAGCATTTTAGCGCTTCCTGTTCCTTTGTCTGGAAGTCCAATGGGATTTTTGATGGATGCCTCAAATAAAGTCTTAAAAGAGTCTAAGAGACTGCTGACTTTCACTATGCCGAAAACTAGATTATCTTGCCAAACAAAATATGTAAATATCATAAATTACAGAGCTTTTTTTCTACAACAATTCAAGGAATGAGTCAGCATTTCAGCACTTCCTGTCCCCTGGTCTGGAGGTCAATGGTTTTCTGAATGTGTTTTTTGTTGTTATCCTGAAATAAAGTCTGTGGTTAACACAAGCTGAAGTCATGTGACCATGCTGTAGTTCCTTTATAGCCCAACATTAGCCGCCTTTAGCTTAGCGGTGGTGACGTGAAGTCATGTGACCGTGCTGTAGTTCCTTTATAGCCCTACATTAGCCGCCTTTAGCTTAGCAGTGGTGACGTGAAGTCATGTGACCATGCTGTACTTCCTTTATAGCCCAACATTAGCCACCTTTAGCTTAGCGGTGGTGACGTGAAGTCATGTGACCGTGCTGTAGTTCCTTTATAGCCCAACATTAGCCGCCTTTAGCTTAGCGGTGGTTATGTGAAGTCATGTGACCGTGCTGTAGTTCCTTTATAGCCCAACATTAGCCGCCTTTAGCTTAGCGGTGGTGACGTGAAGTCATGTGACCGTGCTGTAGTTCCTTTATAGCCCTACATTAGCCGCCTTTAGCTTAGCGGTGGTGACGTGAAGTCATGTGACCATGCTGTACTTCCTTTATAGCCCAACATTAGCCACCTTTAGCTTAGCGGTGGTGACGTGAAGTCATGTGACCGTGCTGTAGTTCCTTTATAGCCCAACATTAGCCGCCTTTAGCTTAGCGGTGGTTATGTGAAGTCATGTGACCGTGCTGTAGTTCCTTTATAGCCCAACATTAGCTGCCTTTAGCTTAGCGGTGGTGACGTCAAGTCATGTGACGTGCTGTAGTTCCTTTATAGCCCAACATTAGCCACCTTTAGCTTAGCGGTGGTGACATGAAGTCATGTGACCGTGCTGTAGTTCCTTTATAGCCCAACATTAGCCACCTTTAGCTTAGCGGTGGAGACGTGAAGTCATGTGACCGTGCTGTAGTTCCTTTATAGCCACCTTTAGCTTAGCTGTCTCCTTTGTCCTGTTGCACTAATTACTCTCATTAAAGTAGTCTTCTTTAACCGTGATGCCTGTTAAGGTCACAGGAATGTTGTTTTTCTCTTCTCTGTTGCTGGGGAGAATTCCCTTCTGCTTTTTTCTGTACAGTTGGTTGATTGAAAGAGAAGTGATCCAGGAAATGAAGGTTATTCTGCTCCCCACGCTGAAGAATTCAGAATGTAAGCAGTGCAGTGAGCAGGAAATTGAATGAGCAGTGAAGGGTTTTGGTGGGGAGGGTTTGCAGGAAGTTTAGCGTCCTTGCTGTGTTTAGGTAAGAAGGTATTTCCACTTCTCAGATTGTCTAATTTGAAAATCTTAACGGTCTAAGATACATTGTTTATTCGTCTGAGTTTCAGGCATTGCCTTTTATTTCCCAAGCGGGGGAGTTTTTAATATTGCTCCATACTCAGGATCAAGAAATACTCACCTGATTATCCAAAACCTAATAGAAAAATATACATTTACATTAGAAAAAAGTCAGAAAATGTCTATTAAATTTATGCCAGAAATACGTAACACATTTCTGGATACATTTATTTAAAAAAAATAGAAGAAAAGTGTGAAAAAAGGTGGGAATTTGCAAAAACATACGGTAAAAAATGTATTTTAAACACGTGAAAAATGTCTAAAAACACTCACTCTTCTATTGGCTAGCGCTCCAACACATTGTACGTGATAGGTTAAGGTGCAGGACATCTCTAAGCGGTTGACCAATCACAACAGAGCCTCCCAGCTAACACAGTAGAGACACTTGATACTGATATACAGCTGAACATTAGCAGAACACGTCCTCTTGTTGTATTCTTATTATTTTCCAGTGTCATATAAAAGTGTTTATTTATGTATCTGTTCATTAAAGATGATAATTCTTCAGCTGCATCTGCATCTGTAAATAAGCACTGTCAATTACATGCAGATGTCCTTAATTTACCGTCACACTGAGGAAGTCCTCGCATAACGAGTGGGCCCCTCAACGTCTTCTGCGTGTGAATGTGTGTGTGCATGGCTGATGAGAGAGAGAGAGAGACAGAGAGAGAGAGAGAGAGAGAGAGAGAGAGAGAGAGAGAGAGAGAGAGAGAGAGAGAGAGAGAAGAGAGAGAGAGAGAGAGAGGAGAGAGAGAGAGAGAGAGAGAGAGAGTAGACGAGATAATGACGTAAGCTATATTTGACAACAATCTCTTTCGTTAGAGACTAAAACAACCAACAAACGATTATGATTTTTCTTGCAAAGTCTCTTTTGCAAGTTAAATTCTGCTTTTACATCTGAATCACGGAAACACACGCCACACTGGATTTAAATCAAACGGCTGAGGTTGTGGACATAAAGGTAATTTAAATCCTGATATAGGGTGCCAACCTAAACAAATAGTGCAGCATTCAAAGGCTCCGATGTTTGTCTGTAACGTGTGAGTTCTGAGGTTCTCACTCCTTCAGAGGAGTGTTCTCCACACGGGGTTAGAGAGAGGAGATGACGGTTCACCAGAAAAGCGTCACGTTTGTTTGGATTTCTCCACCGTCTTGCCTTTTAAAGAGAGATGATTTAAAACCATTTAAACGTTCCACTTGCCTCCAATCAGCCGACGCAGAATAAGTGCATCCTCAAACCGCTGCGAGCATCTGCTGGAGTTTAATTTGAAGGAATCAACCGAGTGGATGTTTTATATTTAGTCAGAGAACAGACAGCTTGACTCCTGCTGATTGAAGTGGATCAAACTGGGCCGGACGAACTCTATTCCCACGACACTGAGAAACAAAACCTCTCAACTCTTTGTCTAAAACAGCATTACCATAAACTTGAGTAACGGAGCCTACACACGGCGGCCTGCGTTGCCGCTTCAACGCTTCTGCCCATTCACTTTGAATGGGGTGACGTCACGATTCGCCGAACTGCATTGTGGGAGCAGAGCGTAGCTTCTCTCGCGGTGCTCGCTGCAAAAGTAGAGCAATGTTCTACTTTTGCCGCCTCGACGGAGGCGTCAGCCAATCGAATCATATGCCAGTGCAAGCTCTAGCCAATCAAACCGCATGCTTGTGTGTCTGGGGCGGGAGATTCATGTGATTGGTTGTTGGTCGAGTTTCAGCCCCCCCCCGCCGGCAAGCGACAACGCACGCCGCCGTGTGTAGGGGCCGTCAGGGTCATCATAGTTTTTCATAGTATCCGTGCCTCTTGGCTTTGACCTGTGCCTATGCTTTTCTATCTGCCGGTACTCAGTAAGAAGTGCCGGTACCACGTGGGTACAAATCAGAAGTGCCGGTGCTGCGTACCGGTGAGTACCGGCCCAATTCAAGCACTGGCAATAATACAAAACAACAGGAAAACGTCTGCCTCTTCACAATGGTCAATAACAGTGAACGGATGGTCATTAAAGTACGGTCCAATAAACAGAATCACACTAAGCCTGTTAGTGCTGCCTGACTTTATATAAGTGTGTGGTCGCGTTCTAGTCACTTTGCTCAGCGCTCCTGCTTGATCCAGATTTGAACACTGTCCTGACGTCAGTAAAGTGGCGCTACGGCTATTGGTCAACTCTCCACCTATCAGGGGAATGAGAGGTTGGGCCACGGCCGGCCATTGCCGCTCGAAAGTGCTGGAGACGCTGTAGTACATATGCCAGGCCTGTAAGTGGCGCTGTAGTCTGCCACAAAAGCAGCAAAGAAGACTTCCCTTGCATGGTTGCCATGGTTGCCCTTCTGTTTATTCTCCGCTGTGGCTCTTTCTCTCCCCGAGGCGAGCGTTTGCACCTGCTTTAAAACAAGTGAATAATGACTCTATATCGTGTGTAAGGGACAATGTGCAGCGACGCGTCATTACGGCTAATTAGAGCATTTATCGGTCATATATCTTAGTGTCTGTTAACGGCTCAAGGGTTCATTTTGCTGCATGTTGTTGACTTTAAATCTCCGTGTTAAACAGCCGGTGGTTTTGACGTCTCTTCTTTTCGATGAATAATCCTCTGACAGAATTGAAAGCAGAACCAAGTCCACGCTCCAACAAGACGTATCAGACTTTGATTTTCAAACGTTGTCCATGTCCTTCTCTTTCCAAATGTCCGTTAGCGGTCCTTAAAGCCAGGAAGGTGATGCTGCTTCTAAATAAATGAAGTAGGTTTGATCACACGGCAGCTTTTCTGTGATCATGTGATTGAATCAGAAGCTCCAGAACGGCCACACGTTGGTAACTCTGTGCTGTTCGATCCTTAAAGTCCCAAAGCTCTGAAGAAAGATACCTTTGTCATCACATTGTGTTCGTTATGTTACGAGCTGATGTGTGACTAAACAATCCTCCACACTTCTCAGTGCTGCCGTACATTAGGACTCATTAAGAACACTTTTTTTAACAAATGTTTACAGTGTAAGTTAACGGCACTAATAGCAGGTGCTGTGAACATGTGTCTGATTAACCTCTGTACCTCGATCTCATTCAGCACGACACTACGCATGGTGTTAACTCTACACACAGACTAAATCATTCATCGATGTCCCTGTGTGCATCACTCCGGAGCTCTGAGCTGAACTCCTGTTATTCTCTGCCTGAAGCCATTTGTAGTTCTTTGTGTCGTTCCGGAACAAAATGAATAATGCATCTGGAAGGTGTGGAGGAAACTTCTGTGTAGCAATGCAGTGGAACATAGAACCATAACACCTCTATCAGCTGATCCAACAGGCAGGAACATAGAACCATAACACCTCTATCAGCTGACGTCAACAGGGAGGAACATAGAACCATAACACCTCTATCAGCTGACGTCAACAGGCAGGACATAGAACCATAACACCTCTATCAGCTGACGCCAACAGGCAGGAACATAGAACCATAACACCTCTATCAGCTGATCCACCAGGCAGGAACATAGAACCATAACACCTCTATCAGCTGACGCCACCAGGCAGGAACATAGAACCATAACACCTCTATCAGCTGATCCAACAGGCAGGAACATAGAACCATAACACCTCTATCAGCTGATCCAACAGGCAGGAACATAGAACCATAACACCTCTATCAGCTGACCAACAGGCAGGAACAGGGAGACAGAACACTGAGAGCACAGCAGCCCAGGTTAGGAGGTGCGTGTGCTCAGTCAGGACACTTTGAACTGATAAACTGGGTCAAAGTTATGGGCCTTGGAAAGTATTCCACAACAGAAGGTATCTGCAGCGGGAGACAGAGCGAGGCAGCAGGAGAGAGACATAATGACAGTGAGGTGTCAGATTGAAAAAGGTGTCAATAGTTGTTGTTTGTTTGTGTGCATCCAGGATTAGCACGAGCGCTATATAGCAGGAGAGAGAGCAGTAAACAGCCTGCGGGTATTTACCCGCTCTCAGAGGATTGCACATGCTAACATACGCTAACACACAGAGCTCAGGGCGCATGACTGTTTCCTGCACGTTCCTATAACCTTTCACGTGTGTTGTTTCATGTTCTGGATCTGCAGATAGAAGGCACTGCAGATGCTAGCACTGTTAGCATGCTGCCAGATGCTATCAAAAGACACGGAAACATGACCTGAGAAACAATCATTCATTTATTACAGTGTGCATTCAGACACAGCAGTTCATCTGGATTATTTCACATAGCATTATTATACTTTTTCCCATTTATACTTTGCAACCTGCAGCTTTTAAATTATAATAACAGACCGAATTTAGTGTTTATGTTAAACTTTGGTTCTTTAAATATATTTCTTTGGACGTTTAACATGTTGTTACGGTGGCAAGCAGTCTTGAATCCACACACACAGGTCTGTCTCATCTGCACGTTGACTGTGTGCATCTTCTAAGGTCTGATATTGTGCATGTTTTTCCACGTGAAGTCATTACATCACATGTTAGACGCTTTTATCCAAAGCCACTCACACACTCAGCACTGAGGGCGATCCCCACAGGAGCACTTTGGGGTGAAGGGTCTCAGGGACACAACGACATGCTGACTGCAGTGGGGCTTGAACCTGTGACTCCCAGATCCCAACACCAACGCACTACCCACTGCGCCACACACCGCCATCATGTGACCTAAATCCAATGGAACAATTCTATTGAACCAGGGAGATGCTGCCTTCAGGGTCCAACAGAGAAATACGACACCCCCGCACCATCCCATAGTTGCATGTTCTGGTCTGCAGTTTGATTAAAATCATTCAGCAGGTTTCCCCTGGTTCTGAAGCAGATCAGGGGTCGTGCAGAATCCTGTCCGACCCAGCGCTGATTGGTCTGGATGACAAGCAGAATGTTGCTGATGGCAGAGCAGCGAGTTCCCGAGCAGAGGTTTTTAAATTGAAACTTCCTTTTCACTCTCAGACGGGTCGCTGTGATGTTAGGGTGAAAACAGTAACACACACACGCACGCACGCGCACACACACACACACACACACCACACACACACACACACACACACACCACACACACACACACACACACACATACCATGTATACATCACTTCAGGGGACATTACATTGACTTACATGCATTTCCTGGAGACTTATCCTAACCTTAACCAACACATGCCTAACCCTAACCCTTAACCTTAACCTTACCCTTAACCATACCCTTACCCTAACCCTTACCCTTACCCTAATCCGAAACCTAACCAAGTCTTCACCCTAAAATGAATGATTCCCCTTATGGGGACCTCCAATTTGTCCCCATAAGGGAGGCGAGTCCCCACACGTGGCTGTGCAAACAGATGTAGGTCCCCACAAGTATAGTAATGCTAGGCCACACACACACACACACACACACACACACACACACACACACACACACACACACACACACACACACACACACACACACACACACACACACACACACACACACCGTCGCTGTCCGTCACACATACAGCAACTGCTGCTCAGCTGCTTTAACACAGAAACATAGCTGCAGGCGCCACACAGAGGACGTTATTGTGTGTGTGTGTGTGTGTGTGTGTGTGTATGTGTGCGTGTGTGTGTGTGTGCGCTCAGGGTTGTGTGAGGTGAGGCGCGAGGTTGTCGGATGAGTCAACAGACGGGTTTTGGAGTCAGTCGTCCTGCACGGATTTCATTTAAGTTTAAAGCGACACATGCACTGAATCACTCTGAGAGGTTTCACTTCCACAACGTCTTCTTTCAGACGAGTGGAAAGAAAACTCCTGAAACGTCCAGCAGTTTATTTGACTAACTTTGTGTCTCCGGATTTAGCCGTTAGCATAACATTACGCCTCATTAGCATATTTACATACAACATGTGTTCTACCATATTCATCTGCAGTGTTCACGACTTGTTTGCTTTTTACAACCAAGATATTTAAAGGCCGTTTAAAAATCACAACTTTCCTCTGAGTTTCCTCTCAGTAGAAATCTCTCACGCCAAACTGTCCCCTTTAACTCCTCTCTGTATTCTGAAGCTTCAAGGCTGTGGCGCAGTGGATTAGAGCGTTGGTGTTCGGATCAGGTTCAAACCCCACTGCAGTCAGCATGTCGTTGTGTCCCTGAGACACTTCACACCAAATTGCTCCTGTGGGGATTGCCACAGTATTGAGTATGTAAGTCGCTTTGGATAAAAGCGCCTAACAAGTGACATGTAATTCAACATTTATACAACCGTTATCACTAAAAACATGCAGAAAACGCTGTTTCCTGATGTATGGACTGTCTCTCAACACAAGCACGCTGAAGACTTAGAGATGCACCAACTTTCCCTTCCTCTACTTTCAGAAAAACAAACGGTTGCCACGCATTAGCTAGACCCTCCAGAAAAACGCGGGCCAAAATCCTTGATTATGCGATCAAACATGCGGGGGTTTATGTGATTTTATTCGGTGAAATTGCGGGAAGTTGCGAAATATGCGGAGAAAATAAATATTGGGCTGTCTTATTTATTTATTCTCTCTCACACACAACCTGCTACTAACGTTAAACCCCTTTACTATTCAATTCAGCACATTCAATGGTTATTTATTGTAAAAGCAATTGGGCTATTTTAATCACACTCTCTCTCTCTCTCTCACGCACGCACGCACACACACACACACACACACACACACACACACACATACCATGTATACATCACTTCAGGGGATATTACATTGACTTACATGCATTTCCTGGAGACTTATCCTAACCTTAA
This sequence comes from Harpagifer antarcticus, assembly GCA_902827135.1. NCBI lineage: Eukaryota > Metazoa > Chordata > Actinopteri > Perciformes > Harpagiferidae > Harpagifer > Harpagifer antarcticus. Next base: position 138,654 of record CADEHL010001231.1, on the reverse strand, counting down.
CCATAACCAACACATGCCTAACCCTAACCCTAACCCTTAACCTTACCCTAATCCTAACCAAGTCTTCACTCTAAAATGAATGATTCCCCTTATGGGGACCTTTTAATTTGTCCCCATAAGGGAGGCGAGTCCCCACACGTGACTGTGTAAACAGATTTAGGTCCCCACAAGTATAGTAATGCTAGGCCACACACACACACACACACACACACACACACACACACACACACACACACACACACACACACACACACACACACACACACACACTTCTCCGCCTCGTTATCTGACCAGCTTCAATCTTGTAGGCTTCTCACCCTCGTTTCTTGTAGCCCTCGAAAGGGTTTTGGAGGTCGATGCCTCGGTGAACGTGAGTTGTTTGGCTTTTTTGTCCGCAGCATTTTGGAATGTTTGAATGAATCAAAGTGGGTCGTCACCGTAGATGTTCTCTTATGCTCCAACACACAGTTGCACGGGGTGCAGAATAGTTTCCCCCCACTTTCGTGCGAGACATCGGGGAACTGCTTTGCCCGGTCTGTAGCAGAAATGTTCGTCGGTAAATGAGATGGATTAGATTTTTTCATCTGGGTGTTTTCTCTCTCGTGTGAGCTCCACACATTCATTCTACGGTGTTGTTTACCTTCTGTGATGCGCGAGCTGATGACGTCGCGTCATCATCATCATCATCACCACCACCACCACCACCGTCGTCGTCGTCGTCGTCGTCATCATCATCACTTCCCGTCAAGACGAGTTAACTTTTTTTCCCCTAAACTTTGTGTGGAAAAATGCGGGGATTATGCGGCCTTTTAAAAATCTGCGCCATTTTGCTGATTATGCGGTAAATTCTGCGATCACAGAATCGCGTTTTTCTGGAGGGTCTAATTAGCTTTCTCATTATCACCGTGCATAACACTCCCATTAAACCAGACATGTTCAGACCTCCAGACGTTCATCCTCTCTGTGATTTTGTCAGAGTTTTCCGGAGCATACTCTGTTATCCTCTTAGGCCCCACGGACCCGGTTCCGGGGCCGAAATTGCGTCATTTGCAGGAAACAACGTCGAAGGAACCTTAATATTTAATAAACTATGAATATTTTATATCCATATAACAGGGAAAAACTAATTTAACTGATCTTTTTCATTTTTTTCTTCAAAAAAAACACACAATGCTAACAGTGAGCCTCTGAATTAGCCCAGAGCGAAAAATGCTAACCTATTACTGCACCGAAAACCACTCCTAGCTCCCTTATTACTTATCCTAGCTGCACATCCAACACATCGTTTATCATCGTAAAGACACAGAATCTAACGGTGCCCACCTCAACACTGAAAGATACAAACTCGCGACGTTATCAACAAAAACGTACATCAAAACAAGTGGCGCTAGGTACTAACATGCGCTAGGCTGACATTGCTTACCTTGGTCTTTGTCTGGTCTAAACTTGTCTTCAATGGCATTGCAACAATAAAAATGATGTAGTTAATCCATAGGTTAATATCCAATGGGGCTGTGTCCCCTTTGAAATTTTCTGATAATCTATAAGCAATAAAACTGCAATTCCGTTATCTGCTGTCCGCTCTGTGCTCCGTGTCCTCTGGGTCCTGCTGCAATTCCTGCTTCCTTACGTAGTAAACAATAAGTAAAGTCTGCTGCGTAAGGTGCTTACACTGGCTGGCATTGGCACTGCCTCCCCATTAAGTAATGGTTGATTAATAAATCCCATTTTATGTTTCATCATACTCTCAGAGTAGTCGTCCGGAAACTTGAAATGTTCGCTTTCGGTTCGGGCCGAGCACATTTCGCTAGCCATTGCCTCCGAACGTACTTCCGACGCTTACCCGTTGGCAATAGATGGAACCGAGCATTCCGTGGATTGTTCCTATCCGAATTGTGGCAATGTTTCGCGATACAATGAGGCATATTTCTATAGAATTGAGAGTAACTAGAGTAAACAACATGAACAAAGCACATACGTCAATATGCCCTCGACACCAAACGCATAGTTCACGTCACTTCCGGTAAAATAAGTCATGTGACTCGTCAAAATGGCGCCGCCCACAGGGTTGATGTTATTTCGGTAATTAATCAGCTTAAAATCACTGATAACGTCATCGGATTAAAAAAAGAAAAGAAAAGACTGGCAGAGACTGGTCTGTTTTATCGGATGATAATTATTTAAAAATGCGTGTCATGAGCATTCCCTCCCTTTAAGCTTTAAGCTAATCCTGGAAATCTGTGAGATTTTCATTAACGTCTTATCCTCTGAACACTGCCCTGTTGGAGCTCATGCTGCTTCTGTTTACTGCAAAATAACGGCTTTTTATTATTAAACATCTACAAAGTCCTTAAGATGCAGAAATCCATGCTGATAATAAAAAGAGTTTGCAAATGAATAAGCAATTAGGCTTTACCAAATACTACAAAGTTTGACTCGAATCTTTGACATTTACCTTCTTAAGGAGTCCCTATTCGGCTTGTTGCTGTTTCCTCTCCTGTAATGTGTGGAGACATGTCACAGGAGAGGACTCTTTAAAGTTGAGACACTACATACACCTGAACATCAGCAGGAGAGGACTCTTTAAAGTAGAGATACTACATACTGATATACACCTGAACATCAGCAGGAGAGGACTCTTTAAAGTAGAGACACTACATACTGATATACACCTGAACATCAGCAGGAGAGGACTCTTTAAAGTAGAGACACTACATACTGATATACACCTGAAAGTCAGCAGGAGAGGACTCTTTAAAGTAGAGACACTACATACTGATATACACCTGAACCTCAGCAGGAGAGGACTCTTTAAAGGAGAGACACTACATACTGATATACACCTGAACATCAGCAGGAGAGGACTCTTTAAAGTAGAGACATACTGATATACACCTGAACATCAGCAGGAGAGGACTCTTTAAAGTAGAGACACTACATACTGATATACACCTGAACATCAGCAGGAGAGGACTCTTTAAAGTAGAGACACTACATACTGATATACACCTGAACATCAGCAGGAGAGGACTCTTTAAAGTAGAGACACTACATACTGATATACACCTGAACATCAGCAGGAGAAGACTCTTTAAAGTAGAGACACTACATACTGATATACACCTGAACATCAGCAGGAGAGGACTCTTTAAAGGAGAGACACTACATACTGATATACACCTGAACATCAGCAGGAGAGGACTCTTTAAAGTAGAGACATACTGATATACACCTGAACATCAGCAGGAGAGGACTCTTTAAAGTAGAGACACTACATACTGATATACACCTGAACATCAGCAGGAGAGGACTCTTTAAAGGAGAGACACTACATACTGATATACACCTGAACATCAGCAGGAGAGGACTCTTTAAAGTAGAGACATACTGATATACACCTGAACACCAGCAGGAGAGGACTCTTTAAAGTAGAGACAATACATACTGGTATAAACATGAACCTCAGCAGCAGAGGACTCTTTAAAGTAGAGACACTACATACTGATATACACCTGAACATCAGCAGGAGAGGACTCTTTAAAGTAGAGACACTACATACCGATATACACCTGAACATCCGCAGGAGAGGACTCTTTAAAGTAGAGACACTACATACTGATATACACCTGAACATCAGCAGGAGAGGACTCTTTAAAGTAGAGACACTACATACTGATATACACCTGAAGAACAGGTCCCTTTATAATAAAATAGTATCTAATTCTTTTCAATCCTAATAATGAAGTTACTAAAATCCAGGATGTTCTGTGTGTGTTTGTTTCGTAGCGTAACACACATTCAAAGATTCAAACGGAAACAGGGAAAAAAGAAGCTTCAAATAACAAAAGCATGACATTTCGTACCGTCCTAGATACAGCAATCCACACCTTTTGGCTTTGTGTGAAATCAGAGCGCTGTCGTCTCCTGTCTGGATGAAAAGCTTGAAAACACTTGACACAAAACATAATTTCCTCCCATCCTCTGCTCCTGAACGCCTCGCAGCTGACTCTCTTTCTGTTTTACCTTCACTTCTCCACCTCCTTTCTCATCACTGTGTTTGCAGGGACTTCACTAATGAGATCAGAGCCAGCAGGGTAATGTTCCCCCGTCAGATAAACCCCTTTAGCGTTATCTCCCTCGCTTTAAGGTTGTAATCGCAGAACTCAATTACCCCACGAGGATTACTGAACGTCCTGGAGGCGCCTCCACAGATTAGTGACGTCCTGCTCGACCATATGTGCACCAAACGCTGCTAATATTTAAATTATATAAGTCTTCCGTGCAATACGAGGGGAGTCGTGCAATTTCATGTATTATTTATTTATGTACATATTCCCTATCATGTCTATTTAAGTCCCATTTCTTGTTTTTATGTTGTCTTGTTGTGTTTATGTTGTCTTGTTGTTTTTATAGTGTCTTGTTTTTATATTGTCTTGTTGTTTTTATAGTGTCTTGTTGTTTTTATGTTGTCTTGTTGTTTTTATGTTGTCTTGTTGTTTTTATAGTGTCTTGTTGTTTTTATGTTGTCTTGTTGTTTTTATGTTGTCTTGTTGTTTTTATATTGTCTTGTTGTGTTTATGTTGTCTTGTTGTTTTTATAGTGTCTTGTTGTTTTTATGTTGTCTTGTTGTGTTTATGTTGTCTTGTTGTTTTTATGTTGTCTTGTTGTTTTTATGTTGTCTTGTTGTTTTTATATTGTCTTATTGTGTTTATGTTTTCTTGTTGTTTTTATGTTGTCTTGTTGTTTTTATGTTATCTTGTTGTTTTTATATTGTCTTGTTGTTTTTATGTTGTCTTGTTGTTTTTATGTTGTCTTGTTGTTTTTATATTGTCTTGTTGTTTTTATGTTGTCTTGTTGTTTTTATATTGTCTTGTTGTTTTTATGTTGTCTTGTTGTTTTTATATTGTCTTGTTGTTTTTATGTTATCTTGTTGTTTTTATGTTGTCTTGTTGTTTTTATGTTGTCTTGTTGTTTTTATATTGTCTTGTTTTTATGTTGTCTTGTTGTTTTTATATTGTCTTGTTTTTACGTTGTCTTGTTGTTTTTATAGTGTCTTGTTGTTTTTATGTTGTCTTGTTGTTTTTATATTATCTTGTTGTTTTTATGTTGTCTTGTTGTTTTTATGTTGTCTTGTTGTTTTTATATTGTCTTGTTGTTTTTATGTTGTCTTGTTGTTTTTATGTTGTCTTGTTGTTTTTATATTGTCTTGTTGTTTTTATGTTATCTTGTTGTTTTTATATTGTCTTGTTTTTATATTAAAAGTGTAAAAAAGTACTCTGTTACAGTAAAAGTCCTGAATTGAAAATGTTACTGTGAAGTGAAAGCACACCATTTACCTCTGAACTGTAGTGGAGTAGAAGTACACAGTAGCATACAATGGAAATACTCAAGTTAAGTACCTCAGAATTATACTAGTACAGTACTTTATAAAATGTACTTCCCACCTCTGATTAGGTCTTGTATCGAGTCTAAAGACATATTCTGACTTGAAATCAGACGAATATACTTGGCACTAGTTCACGTGTTTGCGGTGTAGAGATATGTCATCAACAGGACAGAAGAACACGATGACAGTGAGTCTCTTTAAGCCGTCACTCATTGAGTTTCCTGTTATGTGTTGCTCAGCAGCAGTTCTGGACAGAAAGGCGCCGTCTCCACTCCTTCAGCCTGATTCTGTTCCCTCAGCACTTAGCGCCTCGAGACTAATGCAAAGACCATCAGGCTTTACTGGAGACGTTAGTAATGGCGTCTACCTTCCTGTTTCCGCAATAACAATGGCAGCAGAACAGACAATGGGAGTGTGTCGGCGAATCAGTGGCAGCCCAGCAGGGTCTTTCTTGGGTGTTGACCTACTTTGGCCTGCGTGTTGCCTTCACTGTAAACACTCACAATCTTGCCAAGTGTATGAGTCTAACATCTAATCAGAATATGTCTTTGCACTCGATATAAGACACTTTAACTGAAGAGGGAACAATGCAGTGATATATATTTAGACAATGCATCTTCAAGACTCTAGAAAACATCTTATTTTGAGTTGAATCTCAAATGAAACATGTTTTTTAAGCTGCTGTGGTTTTTGTAAAAGATGGTCCACTTGTTTTAACAAATGCATCTTACTGGATTTAAAAAAACTGAAAAACTGAAAAGCTTTCAGGCTCATTTGAAACACAACATTTACTAATCCTATAATAAGTTTACCAGCTGATCACAAGATCTCCTTTCTAACCAAGCGAATATTCACTTTCTTTACTTATTCCAAGTGAAAATACCTTGTTTTTATCATTCTTTGACTTTGGAGCAGCGTTTTCTCCAGGGTGGTGTGATCCGTCTCAGTTTACTATGATTCTGTGCGTCTCGTGGAAAGGACCTGAGTCCTTCCCTCGACGATACACCGGATTGTTAGCGGACCTTTAACACAGACTGCTCTTCGCCCTGAGAGGATGCAGCAGTGTTTACAACAGACGAGAGGATGTGGAGATACAGCAGGTGTCGTCATCACAAAGGCTGGCAGTGTGGTGGTGTCTCACGGGCAGTGTGGTGGTGTCTCACGGGCAGTGTGGTGATGTCTCACGGGTGGTGTCTCACGGGCAGTGTTGGGAAAGTTACTTTTAAAAAGTAACTAGTAATAGTTATAGTTACTGCTCTCAAAAAAGTAACTAGTTACTTTATTAGTTACTAAATTAAAAACAGTGGATGAAGTCTTGTGAGTCTTGCGAGAACTTGAACTGTGTCAAAGAGTTAAGCGGATGTCGACTAACTTTAGCAAACAAACTAGCTACCTGATGTTTACTGTATAGTGCTAAATAGGTTTGTAAGCTTTGAATTACATTAGACCAAGCCACTTCTTCTTCTTCTTCTTCTTCTTCTTCTTCTTCTTCTTCTTCTTCTTCTTCTTCTTGATCATGCTCGACTGTGACCCACAACCCTTATGGTTTACAATGCATTGTTTTCTGGGGGACGTGTGTCAGCTGGGGAGATATGACAGTCACCATGCATGGGGGGGGGGGGTAACATGCTTAGAAGTGAGGGGGCGGTGTGCAAAGACGGCTAAAATAGTGAATCACTGCAGTGGAGATTGCTGCTTTCTTTAAAGAGTGCATTAGCAGAGCTCACTGGGATGTGAGGCGTTGCACGACGTTTAAGGCTTTGCAGTGGGAACGTTCCAGATGGATATATAATGGTCTCTTTTTAATGTGGTGTTCAATCAACATGGCTGCATGTAATGATGATGATGATGATGATGAGAGGACACTAAAGGCATCTCATAGTGTGGTGCAGACAGAAATACAGTGCAGAAATGTGCAATCTAATTTAGATTAAGTAACTTTAAGGAAGGCCATATATGCATTTCTTCTGTCACTTTTCAATGCTTTGTTCCCTTTAAACCTAATTAGATAGTATACCGTGTTTCATTTCATTTCAGGTACAGTTTCCCTCCATTTTGAAACTTTTCCGTTGTTTTTAAGAGCTGACTTCTTGCAGTCTCTCTGTCCTTTACGAAGGCTTTTTGCTGACTCTCTTTCTGCCTGAAAATAACTTTCAGGGAATACTCAGCTTTGCAATCACGGCCGGCTTCATCAAATATGTAACGTATCTTATACAACACATCTAACGTCAGCTGACAGCGCTGCGGAGTGAAGTGTAATGTAGTTTATTTAAAATTCACACCAGAGCTTGAACTCTGACTGGCAGCTCTCCTGACAAACCATTTTTAGACGGACTATTTTTAGCCGAGTTATTTATGATTTTAAAATCCCTGAGCCTCAAACTTCATTCTTGACCTTTGATCTAGCAGTTTGGAAGAAAATGTAACACAAGGTTCAGCTTTCAACCACATCTCACTGTCTTTTACACGTTTTCTGAGTTAAAGTTAGAGGTTTTGGAATTAAACAATATAAACAAAACAATATAAAATATTCTGGATAATTAAAATAAAAAGTCAAAATACAACAGTATCCAAAATACTACAGATTACTCAGGTACTTAAAGGGGACCTATCACACAACGGTGTGTCAGGGAACTCCCGCAGCGTCAGAAAGTAAACCCCTCTCTCTTTTCCTCCGTACCCAAATCTCTAAAAACGGGGAACAACGGAGCTGATCCAGATTTGCGTCCGATATGACGTAACATCTGAAATGTGGACCCACGGCCCAATCAGAAACGTTGCTATCAGAAACAATGCCCGACTGTTTTGGACGTAATATGGTCGGTGTTTACATTAGCATCGCTAACACTCAGAGCTAACCTGTACTGGAGAGCATGTGTGTGAAGAAGCAGGAAGTAAAAAGGAACTCACCTTGTGGTATAACCGGCAAGAGAGAAAGCCTTTGAGCTCCAGACTGTTTCAGATCCTTGATGATCCATGATATGGCGTTTCATCACGGCAGCATTTAGTTTAGACGGTAGCTGCCGGGTCCCGCATGAGCTCAGACCCCTCCTCTTTAAAGCTTTATACCCAAATCAGCACTTTAGAAACAGGAAGTGAAATAGAGGATATGAGGCATAGCTAGATCTGTTTGGTGTTTGGAGCAAAACACTTCATAGACATGTATTTTATATTTGTATATATCTGAGACCTGTGCTGTTGCCTAAAGATAGCGTGAGAGGTGACCTTTAACCTAAAATAGAAGTACCACAACCGACTCCTGCAAACAACTTGCTCAATAATATATGTTTATAACTCAATGCACCAGAGGGAAATGTTAGCTGTTTACAGGAGAATGTGACATTTGAACAGGAGGAGGAAGAGGAGGAGGAGGAAGAGGAGCACAGTGCAGTGTTATGGTAAAAGCAACCTTTCCCATTCGAGGCAGAGACGGAGTAGAAAAGAGGAAATGTGAGAGTTCAGCTCCGATCATCTGAACATGTGTTCTGTGAACTGCTGCTGTCCGAGGGATTCAGAGACAGTTGGAACAGAAGCAGGAAGTGAGGAGGGGGGGGGGGGGGGCATGACTGTGCAGATTTACTGTACAGTTACTGCTGACATACTGCGTGTACTTCAGTGCATACTACTATTAAAAGCATATTGTTCTCCTTGAAGTGAGGCTATACTTGTATCTGTTTGATTTGCTATACTGAGTTTTAGAAAAATATCCTCGACTCAAAATGTCATCCCACACGTTGTTACAGCAAAGGAGGAGAGTGCCGAAAAACATTAAGTTATAATAAGTAAAGAAGCTAAATCACAACCAAAATACGTTTGAGTAAAACGTACTTACAACGGTAGTAAAGGAACAGCCATTTAACACGACAGCAAGTTGTAAAGTTTAGGATAATTAAATGAAACATTAGAAAAAGCAGGCATGGTGTTCGTTGTTACCCAAGGTTGTATTTATAGACTTTGAGCGTGTTGTTCAGGCCTTTGCTTCCACGCGTCCAGATGACTGTAATGCGCTCTGTGCCGGCTGACACATACTGACCTCGCTGGCCCGCCTGCAGCGGCTCGAACACGCAAGCACGAGCGCATCACACCTCCACCGGCTTCCTGTCCATTTTAGAGTTCATTTTAAGATGTTATTGTTTTTGAATCGCTCAATGGGCTGGCCCCTCCCTCAGTACATCTCCGACCTCCTACAGGTGTACACCCCCTCAAGGGCTTTGAGGTCGGCTGATCAGCTGGTAGTCCCTAAAACCAAGAGAAAGACCAGGGGAGACCGAGCCTTCTCAGCGGTAGCCCCCAGGCTCTGGAACGACCCCCTCATGTCAAATTGTCGCACACCCTCCAAACTTTTAAGTCCCGCCTGAAGACCCACGTCTTTTCCCTCGCTGTCAGTTTGAGCTGTTTACCCTCTGTTTTTAATATAGAAATAAAGTGGATTGGATTTATATCTGTTGAAAGAGGACTTTCGGGATGATTCGGGAGCTACGATAGGCGGGAACTAAGTTTTCCAATTGTTCAGGCACCACATGAATGCATCACAAATGCCTTATTTCACATTGTTAAAGAAGGTGAAACCAAATGTTCTGCCCAAAGATTCAGATCCTTTGCCAATTCTTTACACTTCCACCGAATGTCATGAAAATCGGAGCAGTGTTTTTCCTGTATTCCTGCAGACACACAAAGACAGCTAACGAACACAACCTCCTGTGCAGAAGTAATAAAGATAAAGACAGTTAGGTAAAGCAGATATTTCACTTTATAACCTGGTTAGTTATGAATGTTTCAGGTTCGGTACAAAGGGGAATATAGATAATCATATTTAACTTCCTGGTCCTTCTGTATCCCCCTCTCTGTATGTCATCAGAGCGTTCAAACAACACGTTCCTTTCTCTTCGTGCGGAGGCGTTCATGGGATTTCTCCCAGTTAAAACCCATTTAACCAATTATTCTAACAGCACATGAATGTAACACAAATGCCCTCGAATGCAACCTTTAAGAAAGTCAAACCAAATAAATGTATCGGCCAAAGATTCAGATCCACTCCAACATTGTGTGAGTTAATCCACGGCTGATTCGTCACCCTTCCGCCAAATTTAATGAAATTCGGAGCAGTCGTTTTTTCAGTAATCCTGCAGGAAGACTCAAAAACCAAAATGACAACGAACAAGATAAAGACCGTAAATGTAAAACATGTGCTTCACAATATAATCTGGTGAACTATGAAGGGTTTAGGGTTCGGTCAAGGACAACGCACAAAGAGGAAATGTTTAAACGAGGCGTTAATATCAGTTCTTGAGGCGTTTATGTGAATTCTCTCAGTTGGAAACCCATTTAACCAATTATTCTAACACCACATGAATGCAGCACAAATGTTGCATTGTTAAAGAAAGTAAAACTATTTGCTCAAAGATTCAGACCCACTCCAAACTGGTACGAGTTAATCCTTGGCCAATGGTTTACCCTTCCACCGAATGTCATGACATTCGGACCGTAGTGTTCCTGTAGTCCTGCTCAAAGCGTTTAAACAAGGCGTTCATATCTGTTCTTTCTGAAGGTGTTTATGTGAATTCTCCCAGTTAAAAACCCATGTAACCAATTACGCTAACACCACATGAGTGCAGTGCAAACGCCCTATTTCACATTGTTAATACAAAGTCATACCAAATGCCTGCAGACTCCAACATTGCACAATTTCATTCTTGGCCAAAGATACATCCTTCCACCGAATGTCATGAAATTAAGACCTGTATTTTTCTATATTCCTGCAAAAGACACACAAACCAAACCCCTTCCTGTGCAGAGGTAATAGGCATAAAGACAGAAATGTAAAGCAGGTAGTTCACATTATAATCTGGTTAATAATTCATGCTTGAGGTTCAGTCGAGGACACACACAAAGGGGAATATATATGTTCATATTTAACCTGCTGTAAGGCGTCTTTCACCCTTTTTCTGAACACACTCGGTATGTTGAGAACATCTTCATTCTGCTGCTGGGCCTCAGGAGGGATGGGGGGGGGGAGATAGGGAGGGATGGGTGGGGGGGGCGGTGCAATGTACCGAGGAACACTCGTCTCCACCTTCAGTGCAGAAAGCGAACAGAGGGGAGCGGGAGAAAGACCTCACGGACCGCCGCCGAGCTGAAATATAGATGAGGTCGGAGATAGGGAGGCTTTCCCATCCTCCCAAAACACACACACACACACACACACACACACACACACACACACACACACACACACACACACACACACACACACACACACACACACACACACACACACACACACACACACACACACACACACCAGGATTCAAAGGCTTTATCATCAGAAGTGGTGTTGCAGCTACAGTGTTGATCGTAAGTCCCAGGCTCCTGCAACGGTGCAACATAAACAAGTCATGAAACAATAAAAACAGGGCAATAAGAAACACAACAGTAGTGCGAGATGACGCAGCAAGTACATGTAGAGCTGACACAGCTAAATTAAATACAGTTTATTATTACTGTTACTCAACACCTCAACCATATTCCTCTCGTCTCAGTCGTTCACAATGCACCTACACCGTGGATCTATCTGCTCACACACACACACACACACACACACACACACACACACACACACACACACACACACACACACACACACACACACACACACACACACACACACACACACACACACACACACACACACACACACACACACACACACACACACACACACACACACACACACACACACACACACACACACACACACTTTCGAGGCCCTTACTCACAGTGCATGCATTATTGAAACCCACTTAGCACTTGGCTTTCTCCAGACATCTGTCTCACCAGACCGGTGACCTGTGAGCCATAAGAGACGAGCTGATTCTGCTGCAACCAGGAGCGAAAGAGACAGAGGGATATTCTGTGATATTTCTGGCTTTTATTAGAAGGACCAGAGAGGAAGATTTGTGGCACTGCGGCTGGATAGAAAAGAGAGGAGGAAAGAGAAGAGAGCTAATATCATTCAAATCATGTTTGAAATACAATGCATCTTTATCGTCCAACAGGGCGGACATGTGTGGGTGGACCGCAGAAAGCAGCATAGTATGTAGTGTCTCTACTTTAAAGAGTCCTCTCCTGCTGATGTTCAGGTGTATATCAGTATGTAGTGTCTCTACTTTAAAGAGTCCTCTCCTGCTGATGTTCAGGTGTATATCAGTATGTAGTGTCTCTACTTTAAAGAGTCCTCTCCTGCTGATGTTCAGGTGTATATCAGTATGTAGTGTCTCTACTTTAAAGAGTCCTCTCCTGCTGATGTTCAGGTGTATATCAGTATGTAGTGTCTCTACTTTAAAGAGTCCTCTCCTGCTGATGTTCAGGTGTATATCAGTATGTAGTGTCTCTACTTTAAAGAGTGCTCTCCTCCTGATGTTCAGGTGTATATCAGTATGTAGTGTCTCTACTTTAAAGAGTCCTCTCCTGCTGATGTTCAGGTGTATATCAGTATGTAGTGTCTCTACTTTAAAGAGTCCTCTCCTGCTGATGTTCAGGTGTATATCAGTATGTAGTGTCTCTACTTTAAAGAGTCCTCTCCTGCTGATGTTCAGGTGTATATCAGTATGTAGTGTCTCTACTTTAAAGAGTCCTCTCCTGCTGATGTTCAGGTGTATATCAGTATGTAGTGTCTTTACTTTAAAGAGTGCTCTCCTGCTGATGTTCAGGTGTATATCAGTATGTAGTGTCTCTACTTTAAAGAGTCCTCTCCTGCTGATGTTCAGGTGTATATCAGTATGTAGTGTCTCTACTTTAAAGAGTCCTCTCCTGCTGATGTTCAGGTGTATATCAGTATGTAGTGTCCTCTACTTTAAAGAGTCCTCTCCTGCTGATGTTCAGGTGTATATCAGTATGTAGTGTCTTTACTTTAAAGAGTCCTCTCCTGCTGATGTTCAGGTGTATATCAGTATGTAGTGTCTCTACTTTAAAGAGTCCTCTCCTGCTGATGTTCAGGTGTATATCAGTATGTAGTGTCTCTACTTTAAAGAGTCCTCTCCTGCTGATGTTCAGGTGTATATCAGTATGTAGTGTCTCTACTTCCATTCCTTAACAGTTCCGTGTTTGTTAACTTTGGGAGGTCCACAAAGTTCAGCTTGTTCTGCTTTTAGCTTATGTACACCTTGGTTAAAGGCGCACACTGAAATATACTAGTAAGCAAGAAGGAAGTGTTAGAGAAGTGGTTTCTGAATAAAATGGCACTAAATATTTCAATATCTTCCTTCAAACAGAGAGAACATGAGCGAGTTGAGTTTATTGTCCAGTCGTGTCTTTCTCATTATTCAAAGTGTCAATGCATAGGGGGAGGACCCGTGAAGGAGGAAGTGCAGTACTGAGAGTGAAACTTATTGTTCTCACCATTGTCAGGGTCGTGTTTGCTAATGGGGGAACACTTCTTCTTATTATATATAAACACGTGTTTAGTGGAGGAGCAGGCGTTAAACGCAGGGCAAGCGGGGACACGTGAGAGGAACCACCGTGACAGGTTTACTCTCTCTCTGCAAAGATCCGGGTAATAAAAGGTTACGGCTGCAGCGCTGAGACCATCTGTCATGGGAGGAGGTTACAGCGAGACTCTAAAGATAGATGAAAAAGTAAGTTCATATTCAGTTATTTGAGATTAACCTCTTGTCGGCCAATCAGGACGTGTTTTAAAATGGACCTTTGAAGACATTTCTTTAAGTGTGGACGGGGTTTGGGTTTATCTCGTGTTAATTGAACAACTTGTGGCGGCGTCTGATGAGTGTTTGGGTTTTGGATTCTTTTTGATTAACTGATAAGTCATTTTGTCTCTAAAATAATGACGAATGAGCCTCGTTTAATATTTAGATTTAGTCTCTACTTTAAAGAGTCCTCTCCTGCTGATGTTCAGGTGTATATCAGTATGTAGTGTCTCTACTTTAAAGAGTCCTCTCCTGCTGATGTTCAGGTGTATATCAGTGTGTAGTGTCTCTACTTTAAAGAGTCCTCCCCTGCTGATGTTCAGGTGTATATCAGTATGTAGTGTCTCTACTTTAAAGAGTCCTCTCCTGCTGATGTTCAGGTGTGTATCAGTATGTAGTGTCTCTACTTTAAAGAGTCCTCTCCTGCTGATGTTCAGGTGTATATTGTGTAGGAAACTTCTGTGTAGCAATTGCAATTAGGAGTCACCGACTCAGGAAGGAGACACGGTAGAGCAGGAGCTTTTGATGTCAAACACTGATGGTTTATTTGGAGTTTCGGCCGGAGGATTCACATCACAAGTCACAGCAGTCACGGTGAGACTGCACGGGAGAGTTGCCACGTCAATTCTGGAGCACCTCTCTCTCGTTAGCCCATTTAACTGGTTTCACAGAGAGTGATCAACATGTTTTGATAAGATAGTTTAGACAGTTGGGCACACGGAGTCCACTTGCCTCCATCACCTATGGCCTCGAGGATTTCATACCTTGGAGTCCACAAACAACAAAGAAGGAAGTGTCCCAGTGTACCCACAACAACAGACCATCTGTGACCTAGTGTTGACCGGTCACAGAACGGGAACAATAACTTTATGGCTAAAGCAGCCTATGTCCTTAAAGGAGATAAACAGACGTCAGGGTTAGTCATGCACGTCATCTCTAGGAGTCGAGGACAATTATTTCCTTAACATATATCAGTATGTAGTGTCTCTACTTTAAAGAGTCCTCTCCTGCTGATGTTCAGGTGTATATCAGTATGTAGTGTCTCTACTTTAAAGAGTCCTCTCCTGCTGATGTTCAGGTGTATATCAGTATGTAGTGTCTCTACTTTAAAGAGTCCTCTCCTGCTGATGTTCAGGTGTATATCAGTATGTAGTGTCTCTACTTTAAAGAGTCCTCTCCTGCTGATGTTCAGGTGGATATCAGTGTGTAGTGTCTCTACTTTAAAGAGTCCTCTCCTGCTGATGTTCAGGTGTATATCAGTGTGTAGTGTCTCTACTTTAAAGAGTCCTCTCCTGCTGGTGTTCAGGTGTATATCAGTATGTAGTCTCTCTACTTTAAAGAGTCCTCTCCTGCTGATGTTCAGGTGTATATCAGTATGTAGTGTCTCTACTTTAAAGAGTCCTCTCCTGCTGATGTTCAGGTGTATATCAGTATGTAGTGTCTCTACTTTAAAGAGTCCTCTCCTGCAGGTGTGTCCTCCTCTGCCTCTCCCCGGTACATTACACTTCTAGTCTTCCATGTGGGTTCTTCTTGTGTTCTGTGTCTGACCCTGAGCCTGTAAGATAATATGAGATTCTCCTTTAGTGTTGGTGTCATGGAGCCGTATCGTCCCTCACTCTCCCACACTCCTTCCCTTTGAGACAATGGATGTTTATTCCAAATATTCCCAGGTTAAAATGTTTTGCTGTGTCTCTCGTAACTAGGTGAACTGGTAAAGGAAATATGTGGTCACGATTTAGGGGACGTCTTACGGAGCGTCCACACAGCAGCGTGCGTTGGCGGTGGGCGTGTCTGAAGCTTGGGGATTTTTTGCGACCAATGATTGGCTAGCGCTTGTACTGGCAGATTTGCATAAACGGGATCTGATTGGCTGACGCTTCTGCCGAGGCGCCAAAAGTTGAACATTGCTCAACTTTTGAAGCCAGCAACGCTGCACGTCGCTTCCCACAATGCAGTTCGGCTAAAAGTGACGTCACCCCATTCGAAGTGAATGGGCAGAAGCGTTGGACGTTTCAACGCACGCCGCTGTGTGGACGGGCCGTAATGCATAGTGAGGTGGGCTGAAGATCGAAAGGTTGTGAGTTCAAATCCCGCCTGGAACACCACCACTAGTGTGCACTTGAGCAAGGCACTTAGCCCTTAGTTACTCCAGGGAGAATGTCCCTGTAATTGGTCATTGTAAGTCGCTTTGGATAAAAGCGTCAGCTAAATGAAGTGTAATGTGATCTAGGGGATATATACATGTCTCTGAGCGAGTGCAAGTCAAACCAAGGTGCAAGTTGTTTAACTTATACAGATGTTTAGGTGTCTAAATCTACAGCAGTTAATTGGTACTCCTAACTGCATCTACTGAGTAATACATGACTAACAAGTAGTTCCTTATACCACCCCACTTCAAACCATCCATACAGTCCCTTTAAGTTACATGTTGTCCTTGCACACAGTGAAATATAAGTGTGTTTCTGTCTTTATAAGGACGTTTTGATTGGACCAAACTGTGTTTCTAACCGCTGCTCCCTAGTTTTGGTTTGTACTGGCCCAGTTACCGAGCCATAGCCAGTGGTTTAGCTACAGGAGAAGCAGGATGTTCCAACAAGAAGCTAACTAATGTCCAATGGACGCAATGGCTTGATGTGTAGCTCTGTCTCTCGTAAACACAAGGTGGACTGCTCAAGAAAATCAGTGCACGTGGAAGGTCACGACTTAAGAGATTTGTGTTTACTCTAGTAAAGTGGGTTTGCACTGGCCCAGTAATCTAGCCGACCGCAGAAGATGCATGATGTACCAACAAGAAGCTAATGTTCAATGGACGTACATTACATTATCTATTGAACATTACAAACCTATCCGCATCTAATCTGTCTCTTTAAGTTTCATTTTTTGAAAATAGCAATACAAAATATTACAACTTCTCTGTCACAAGTACAAGTCCTGCATTCAATCTCCTACTTGAGTGAAAGTAGAATAGTATTGGCTTTAAAATGTACTAAAAGTACCAAACGTAGTGCAATTCTGACTTCTTAAATGTAGTGGAGTAGAAGTACATTAAAATACTTAGCTTAAAGCACAGTCCCCATCCATACCATCCCTTTAAGTAATATAAATATAAGTGTGTTTCTGTCTTCATAAGGACGTTTTGATTGGTCCACACTTGAGTTTCTGTAACTGCTGCTCCCTAGGTGTTCAGTTTTGTTTGTATCCCCCCCCCCCGGGTGCTTGTTAGGTGGGGTCAGCAGAGCGGTCACAAGCGGGGGGGGGGGGGAGGCTGCGGAATAAACCCAGAGACGCTTTGTAGTTCATATGAGACGATACTAAAGCCTTCCCCATGTGGAGAGATGTTTGTGAGTTTGCTTTGTGCCGGAGGAGAAGAACACACACATACACACACACACACACACACACACACACACACACACACACACACACACACACACACACACACACACTTCTTAGAGGCGTGGAGAGGCAGTGTATTATTTATCATTCCACCTATGAAAACAGATTTCGCTGACGTTGCGAAATCTTTAAAGCTATAAAGCAGCGTGTGAGATTGTGTGTGTTCAAGTGTTTCTCCCTGTGTGTGTGTGTGTGTGTGTTCAAGTGTTTCTCCCTGTGTGTGTGTGTGTGTGTGTTCAAGTGTTTCTCCCTGTGTGTGTGTGTGTGTGTGTGTGTGTGTGTGTGTGTGTGTGTGTGTGTGTGTGCTCAACAAATAAAGCCTTTTGCAAACTGGTCATGCAACAGAGCTAGCGTGCATGCTAACAGCTGTGTGGTTATGTTCACAGTATGTTGAATTGGATGGAGCGTGTTAGCATTGTTAGCTTTACAAACAAATCCGATGCATTCTGCAAACTGGCCAAGTGCATCAAAGCTCGAGGGCGAACAGCTTTGTGATGATTACCCCTGCTTCCTGTGCAGACAATGGATGGACGTGCTCCTCGAGTTCCTCCAGTACACACACAGTTAGCTTCCACTGGCCTCTATGTCTTCAGTTTGACTTCTGAACATACTGGAACTTATATTGTACCACGAGTTGAACACATCGTATAGGTTCATATCCAAGGTAAAACAGGAAAGGGAAGTAGTGACGTGGCAGCCAGTAACAACACAACAGACACATAGATAATAACAATAACATTATGTATGTAGTCGGAGGTCCTTACTCGACAGGATGCGGTATTTTCAGGAAGTGATGAGAAATATGTGCAACAGATGCTAATTAGATGCTGATCAACAGACGGGCTACAGAGTGTGTGTGTGTGGCCTAGTATTACTATACTTGTGGGGACCTACATCTGTTTACACAGTCACGTGTGGGGACTCGCCTCCCTTACGGGGACAAATTTTAGGTCCCCATAAGGGGCATCATTCATTTTAGGATGAAGACTTGGTTAGGTTTAGGGTAAGGGTAAGGTTAAGGGTAAGGTTAAGGGTAAGGGTTAGGGTTAGGCATGTGTTGGTTATGGTTAAGGTTAGGAAATGCATGTAAGTCAATGTAATGTCCCCTGAAGTGATGAATACATGGTGTGTGTGTGTGTGTGTGTGTGTGTGTGTGCCATAATGAAGCAGGAGCTGAACAGACTTTATTTCTGCAGTAACACAACTTTACACGTGCATAATTAAGATTACAATGCAATGAGTTTGAATGCACTATAAAGTATTTTATTCTTCGTTCACGCCCACTATGTTCAGTATATCATTATTTTAAATGGAAGATCTGTGCAGGGTTTACACGGGGGTCTGCAGATGGGTTTACACGAGGGTCTGCAGATGGGTTTACACGAGGGTCTGCAGATGGGTTTACACGAGGGTCTGCAGATGGGTTTACACGAGGGTCTGCAGATGGGTTTACACGAGGGTCTGCAGATGGGTTTACACGAGGGTCTGCAGATGGGTTTACACGAGGGTCTGCAGATGGGTTTACACGAGGGTCTGCAGATGGGTTTACACGAGGGTCTGCAGATGGGTTTACACGAGGGTCTGCAGATGGGTTTAAACGGAGGGTCTGCAGATGGGTTTACACGAGGGTCTGCAGATGGGTTTAAACGGAGGGTCTGCAGATGGGTTTACACGGGGGGTGAGGAAAGGCTTCTGATTGTTACCGGTCTTATTATAATAATTTATGTTGAAAGATGAGTGCATTTTGTCTGCAGCCATGACAACAGACAGCCCCCCCCCCTTCACTGTCTGACATTTATTACAATGCAAAATTGGTTCAACAGGTCAACACACACACACACACACACACACACACACACACACACACACACACACACACACACACACACACACACACACCACAGGAACTGAACCACGCCTGAATTAAAACACACGACAAGTATTAACTGAACTCTTCCTCTTCCCTCACATCGATGCATTCCCTGACCTGAACACATGCACACTTCTGATTGGCTGGCACATCGCCTTAGAGACTCAAGCTGGCTGTCGATTGGCTAGATTTGAAACATGTTTTACCTTCAGAATAAGGACTCTTTAAAGTAGAGACACTACATATTGATACACACCTGAACATCAGCAGGAGAGGACTCTTTAAAGTAGAGACACTACATACTGATACACACCTGAACATCAGCAGGAGAGGACTCTTTAAAGTAGAGACACTACATACTGATATACACCTGAACATCAGCAGGAGAGGACTCTTTAAAGTAGAGACACTACACACTGATATACACCTGAACATCAGCAGGAGAGGACTCTTTAAAGTAGAGACACTACATACTGATATACACCTGAACATCAGCAGGAGAGGACTCTTAAAGTAGAGACACTACATACTGATATACACCTGAACATCAGCAGGAGAGGACTCTTTAAAGTAGAGACACTACATTCTGATATACAACCTGAACATCAGCAGGAGAGGACTCTTTAAAGTAGAGACACTACATACTGATATACACCTGAACATCAGCAGGAGAGGACTCTTTAAAGTAGAGACACTACATACTGATATACACCTGAACATCAGCAGGAGAGGACTCTTTAAAGAAGAGACACTACATTCTGATATACACCTGAACATCAGCAGGAGAGGACTCTTTAAAGTAGAGACACTACATTCTGATATACACCTGAACATCAGCAGGAGAGGACTCTTAAAGTAGAGACACTACATTCTGATATACACCTGAACATCAGCAGGAGAGGACTCTTTAAAGTAGAGACACTACACACTGATATACACCTGAACATCAGCAGGAGAGGACTCTTTAAAGTAGAGACACTACATACTGATATACACCTGAACATCAGCAGGAGAGGACTCTTTAAAGTAGAGACACTACATACTGATATACACCTGAACATCAGCAGTAGAGGACTCTTTAAAGTAGAGATACTACATACTGATATACACCTGAACATCAGCAGGAGAGGACTCTTTAAAGTAGAGACACTACATACTGATATACACCTGAGCATCAGCAGGAGAGGACTCTTTAAAGTAGAGACACTACATACTGATATACACCTGAACATCAGCACGAGAGGACTCTTTAAAGTAGAGACACTACATACTGATATACACCTGAACATCAGCAGGAGAGGACTCTTTAAAGTAAAGACACTACATACTGACATACACCTGAACATCAGCAGGAGAGGACTCTTTAAAGTAGAGACACTACTATTTCAGCTTCCTAAAGCGTCATGTATTATAAAGGTCAGTGCACTTCAGAGGATTGTAGTATGGCTCCATTACAAATTATGTGACTGATACGTTTGTTTACAACAGAGATTATTTACTGCAATAATCCAGAGGAGAAATCCCCCAGAGAGTGTGGGAGAAGCGTCCTTTGAATTGGAATTTTAACCTTTGCAGACCATTGACATGCACACAAACCCATTCAAACAACCCAAATTGCCACTTTTACGCCTTTTTAGTTGCTTTTTTGCAATTAAAGTAGAAAACAACAGACTGAGTGGGAAAGCGTTTACTAAGACTGAAAGCCCTGAAGCACTTGAAGCTAAAACCTTCTTAACATCCCAGAGGCCATTACTCTAAGTTCAGGGTGGTTCGCCCACTTCCACATCAACATGTGTCCCCTCTTCTTCATGTCTCTTCTACATCAACATGTGTCCCCTCTTCTTCATGTCTCTTCTACATCAACATGTGTCCCCTCTTCTTCATCAACATGTGTCCCCTCTTCTTCGTGTCTCTTCTACATCAACATGTGTCCCCTCTTCTTCGTGTCTCTTCTACATCAACATGTGTCCCCTCTTCTTCATCAACATGTGTCCCCTCTTCTTCATGTCTCTTCTACATCAACATGTGTCCCCTCTTCTTCATGTCTCTTCTACATCAACATGTGTCCCCTCTTCTTCATCAACATGTGTCTCCCTCTTCTTCGTGTCTCTTCTACATCAACATGTGTCCCCTCTTCTTCGTGTCTCTTCTACAATCAACATGTGTCCCTCTTCTTCATCAACATGTGTCCCCTCTTCTTCGTGTCTCTTCTACATCAACATGTGTCCCCGTCTTCTTCATGTCTCTTCCACATCAACATGTGTCCCCTCTTCTTCATGTCTCTTCTACATCAACATGTGTCCCCTCTTCTTCATGTCTCTTCTACATCAACATGTGTCCCCTCTTCTTCATGTCTCTTCCACATCAACATGTGTCCCCTCTTCTTCATGTCTCTTCTCACATCAACATGTGTCCCCTCTTCTCATGTCTCTTCTACATCAACATGTGTCCCCTCTTCTTCATGTCTCTTCAACATCAACATGTGTCCCCTCTTCTTCATGTCTCTTCTACATCAACATGTGTCCCCTCTTCTTCATGTCTCTTCTACATCAACATGTGTCCCCTCTTCTTCATGTCTCTCTACATCAACATGTGTCCCCTCTTCTTCATTTCTCTTCTACATCAACATGTGTCCCCTCTTCTTCATGTTCTTCTACATCAACATGTGTCCCCTCTTCTTCATGTCTCTTCTACATCAACATGTGTCCCCTCTTCTTCATGTCTCTTCTACATCAACATGTGTCCCCTCTTCTTCATGTCTCTTCTACATCAACATGTGTCCCCTCTTCTTCATGTCTCTTCTACATCAACATGTGTCCCCTCTTCTTCATGTCTCTTCTACATCAACATGTGTCCCCTCTTCTTCATGTCTCTTCTACATCAACATGTGTCCCCTCTTCTTCATGTCTCTTCTACATCAACATGTGTCCCCTCTTCTTTCATGTCTCTTCTACATCAACATGTGTCCCCTCTTCTTCATGTCTCTCTACATCAACATGTGTCCCCTCTTCTTCATGTCTCTTCTACATCAACGTGTGTCCCCTCTTCTTTCATGTCTCTTCTACATCAACATGTGTCCCCTCTTCCTCATGTCTCTTCTACATCAACATGTGTCCCCTCTTCTTCATGTCTCTTCTACATCAACATGTGTCCCCTCTTCCTCGTGTCTCTTCTACATCAACATGTGTCCCCTCTTTTTCGTGTCTCTTCTACATCAACATGTGTCCCCTCTTCTTCATGTCTCTTCTACATCAACATGTGTCCCCTCTTCCTCATGTCTCTTCTACATCAACATGTGTCCCCTCTTCTTCATGTCTCTTCTACATCAACATGTGTCCCCTCTTCTTCATGTCTCTTCTACATCAACATGTGTCCCCTCTCTTATGTCTGTGTCCCCTCTTTTCATGTCTCTTCTACATCAACATGTGGTCCCCCTCTTCTTCATTGTCCTCTTCTACATCAAACATGTGTCCCCCTCTTCTTCAGTGTCTCTTCTACATCAACATGTGTCCCCTCTTCTCATGTCTCATTCTACAATCAACATGTGTCCCCTCTTCTCATGTCTCTTCTACAATCAACATGTGTCCCCTCTTCTTCATGTCTCTTCTACATCAACATGTGTCCCCTCTTCTTCATGTCTCTTCCACATCAACATGTGTCCCCTCTTCTTCATGTCTCTTCTAAATCAACATGTGTCCCCTCTTCTTCATGTCTCTTCTACATCAACATGTGTCCCCTCTTCTTCATGTCTCTTCTACATCAACATGTGTCCCCTCTTCTTCATGTCTCTTCTACATCAACATGTGTCCCCTCTTCTTCATGTCTCTTCTACATCAACATGTGGTCCCCTCTTCTTCATGTCTCTTCTACATCAACATGTGTCCCCTCTTCTTCATGTCTCTTCTACATCAACATGTGTCCCCTCTTCTTCATGTCTCTTCTACATCAACATGTGTCCCCTCTTCTTCATGTCTCTTCTACATCAACATGTGTCCCCTCTTCTTCATGTCTCTTCTACATCAACATGTGTCCCCTCTTCTTCATGTCTCTTCTACATCAACATGTGTCCCCTCTTCTTCATGTCTCTTCTACATCAACATGTGTCCCCTCTTCTTCATGTCTCTTCTCATCAACATTCATAACTGTGTCCCCTCTTCTTCATGTCTCTTCTACATCAACATGTGTCCCCTCTTCTTCATGTGTCTTCTACATCAACATGTGTCCCCTCTTCTTCATGTCTCTCTACATCAACATGTGTCCCCTCTTCTCATGTCTCTTCTACATCAACATGTGTCCCCTCTTCTTCATGTCTCTTCTACATCAACATGTGTCCCCTCTTCTTCATGTCTCTTCTACATCAACATGTGTCCCCTCTTCTTCATGTCTCTTCTAAATCAACATGTGTCCCCTCTTCTTCATGTCTCTTCTACATCAACATGTGTCCCCTCTTCTTCATGTCTCTTCTACATCAACATGTGTCCCCTCTTCTTCGTGTCTCTTCTACATCAACATGTGTCCCCTCTTCTTCATGTCTCTTCTACATCAACATGTGTCTCTCAGTGGGGCGTGGGGAGGGGCTCCTTATTTTCATCTAAAGTAACAGACAGAGAATCAGCACTTTGGAAACAGGGCTGAAACAGAGGGGATTATGGGTAATGCTGCAATGATCTGTTTGGTGTTTCAGCCAATCAGAGACAGGCTCTGTCTATATCTGAGGCCTGTGATATATTGGTGAAGAACAGTATGATAGGGGACCTTCATGATAGAACACTCTTTACTCATGTGTCCTTTTCTTCTTCTGTGCTTTCAGGATGAAAATGCGGCGGCACAGGGTGTTCTTGCTGTGCACGGTGGGGCTGTGCGTCATCTCCTTCCTGCATTACTACAAGGCCCTCCATTACGTGTCCCTGCTGCGAGAGCTCTCCGCCCCCTACCCCAACATCAAGTCCTTCATCATGGTCACCGGCTTCTTCTGGAGGGAGAAGGGCGTGGGCAGCACCCCGATTAGCCCCGCCTCCCCAGAAGAGGCCCCACCCCTTCCCATCCTCCGCCAATCGGACGCCAAAGCCGGAGCGGCGGCGGGCGATGGAGGAGTTGGAGGACTGGGGGTCGTGGTGGGAGGAGATGGGATCGTTGGTAATGCAGGGCTGCAGGTGAGGTTGAGGGACGAGCCGGCACCCCCTCACCCCTGGGAGAAACCAGAAGAGAACCAGCGGGGGGACAATCCCATTGATGTGAGTGAAACATTACTATATTACGAACATTTAAGAATTTAGTTTTTCAGTGAGAGCTGCTCAAAGAGCCTTCAGCGCGCTCTGATCTGTAGCTCTGTGTTCACTGAGAGGACGGACTGGAGCACAAAGGATGCTTCAGGCTGACTTTAGTGAATCTCCATTAGATGGTAGCAGTTCAGTTTCAGAACATGTCCCAGGTGATGTTGTTGTAATCCCCGTGTCTTCTTGGTCTTTCCTCCAGGAGAGAGCTGAAGACCACTTGAAACCCAGAAACCCGAGTCACCCGGCAGGCCCTGACCTCCCGGAGAACCTCCTGGTGGGGAAGCAGCACAAGGACAAAACACGGATGCAAGACCCCTTACAATTATTGGGAGACCTCCACACCCGCAATTACCAGCTCCTCAATGACAGAACAGCTTTCTTTGTCCGAACCAAAGCCGGAGCCTTTTGTTTTAGGCAGGGAACAGAGGTGGCTACCCAAAAGGAATACTCTGGGAAAACTGGGGGGGTTGTGGCTCACGGAGCAGGGGAAGGTAATCGAAATGCTGGGCAAAGGAAGCCTCTGGAGGTCCAGCAGCAGCCCTCCATGAATCCTAAAGCAAAGACCAGAGCCAGAGGGAATGGGAAGCGCCTGGTGAAGTGTGTGTGTCGGCCGGGGTGGCACGGGCCGTACTGCGGGGTTCCCACCATGGTGTACCACTCCAACCTGCCCACCAAGGAGCGGCTGACGCCCAGAGAAACCCCGCGGAGGGTCATCAACGCCATCAATGTGAACCACGAGTTCGACCTGCTGCACGTACGCTTTCACGAGCTCTCACAGGCAGTCGATCTCTTCCTCATATGTGAATCCAACTTCACTGCGTACGGAGAGAAACGGCCTCTGAGGTAAGACTTATTTATGTCTTAATGTCTGCATATGTATAGATGTGTCTGTTGATTGTGTATATATAGGTATATACATATTTATATATATTTGTATACATATTTGTATTCGGGATTGGGGGAAACGGCATTTCGATTTCTCTGTCTGTACACACAACTTGACTTTGAAGACACCATTCTCGTGTGTGTGAATGTGTGTGTGTGGAGATTATTCAAGCCTCCATGGTCAAGAGGTTTAATGTGTAACTGAGCTGCTTCTTGGCCATCAGAAGGGGACTCTTTGTGGCAGTAAAACCTTGTACATGTGCATGCTGAGCAAACTTCACGGTTTATTACAGACAAGGGTGACAGTGTCCGGATATTCGGCAGTAATCAGCAGCGAATATTCGGCCCGCGGGGGGGTAGTAATCAGCAGCGAACCGCTTCAACATGTGTATTTTGGTGTATTCACGGCATTCATTTTGTTATTCTACAGTATTGTTGACCCAATTTGTGTTCTTTGAAATTGAAATTGTGTTTGTTACTTTAGTTGCAGTTGCATGTCTTAAGTGTAATTTGGCTTGGCTTCCTATTTATGGACAAGCTTTTATTTTGAAGGTGAGGTAGCGTTGTTGACAGGAAGTTGTTGTTGCTATGGAAACAACGTGACGGAGATTAACGGAGAAAAAGTAATATCTACATATAAAGACGGAAAAAGTAAACAATAACGTTTATGGTGAAGTGTTAGCACCCCCCGAACAAGCTCTTACGTTGAGATTGGAGAAAATTGAAACCCGAATAGTACTCCAACGAACGAATATTCGGTTATTCGAATATTCGGGTACAGCCCTAGACAATTGTATCACAGCGCAGTGTAGTTAACTTTGTAAATATTAGGGATGTAACGATATACCGAATATCGCGGACGATAAATAAACGTCCCAATACCGTCGTGAGACTGACAAAATCTACCGCGATTTAAAAAAAAAAAAAATTAAAAAACTTTTTTAAAAACCTTTATTCAACCAGATGGTCCCATTGAGATCATCAATCTCTTTTTCAAGGGAGACCTGTCCAACATGGCAGCAAGTAGGTTACAACATGAACATAAAACAACAGAACACAAAAGGACATGGTATTTACAGGGCTACATGTACACACCTAGAGACATGGACAAGTACCAACAGTATATCTATATCCCTGTCAATAAACCTCACCTTCTTGGCAACAACTGTATTGGTGTTGAAGTGGTGGAGAGACAATGCACAGTTTGACCCCCTGCTGTCACAATGCCTACTTTGTTTGGTAGTAGTCTGTTACTGTCACTTTGTTTTTGACACTTTAAAATACTGCTATCAAACTCAAATGCTGTACGAATCAGATTTACTATTTAATAAAGAAAATGTTTCCAAGTGAAAAATTGTTCAATTAAAAAAAAAAAGATTTAAATTTTTTTTTCTTTATTATTCAATATCACGATAAATACCGTACCGTGGACTTGTTATCACGATATTATCGTACCGTGAGTTTTTGGTATCGTTACATCACGAATAAATATCATATAATATAATCATGTCATCATCACGTCTTAAAAGTAAGGTTGCCTGATAGATTGTATGAGCATGTAATACACTAAAGACACGAGAAGTAAGGAAGTAAAACAGTGCACTACAACGTTGTGCAAGTGGAACAATGGTACAAGTAAAATGCATGTCAAGTTTAATTAACTAAAAGACGTCATGCTTAAACTTTTTTCACTTTGATATAAAACAACATTATACATGACTAATGTACAAGAGAAGTCTGTCTGATAGATCCTTATTTAAGGGTTTTTGGTTACAGGTGAACCACAAACACTCTTGATCAATTTATCATCCAATAAAACAGGCGAGATAATCTTCAACCACCACCAGGAAGACTAGGTTTTGAAAAGATGCTGAACAGAAAACTGGCAAATGTCCTGTATTTTTTCATTTAGCTTTATATATATATATCATATAACGTTACGATTCCTCCGTTTCATTAGTATCGGTACTTTAAGAATGACGGGGGAAAGTACTCCGGTGAGAAAGCGCCGTTTTAATAAGAGCCGTGTGTTCAGCGCTCTGCTTCCACTCCCTGCACTGCAGCCGTGCCTGCAGTCCCTCCCTCTCAAGCACGCTCTAAGTCTCTCCCCTCTCAAGCACGCTCTAAGTGCATCCCCTCTCAAGCCCGCTCTAAGTCCCTCCCCTCTCAAGCACGCTCTAAGTCCCTCCCCTCTCTCATGCACGCTCTAAGTCCCTCCCCTCTCAAGCACGCTCTAAGTCCCTCCCCTCTCAAGCACGCTCTAAGTCCCTCCCCTCTCAAGCACGCTCTAAGTCCCTCCCCTCTCAAGCACGCTCTAAGTCTCTCCCCTCTCAAGCACGCTCTAAGTGCCTCCCCTCTCAAGCCCGCTCTAAGTCCCTCCCCTCTCAAGCACGCTCTAAGTCTCTCCCCTCTCAAGCACGCTCTAAGTGCCTCCCCTCTCAAGCCCGCTCTAAGTCCCTCCCCTCTCAAGCACGCTCTAAGTCCCTCCCCTCTCTCATGCACGCTCTAAGTCCCTCCCCTCTCAAGCACGCTCTAAGTCCCTCCCCTCTCAAGCACGCTCTAAGTGCCTCCCCTCTCAAGCACGCTCTAAGTCCCTCCCCTCTCAAGCACGCTCTAAGTCCCTCCCCTCTCAAGCACGCTCTAAGTGCCTCCCCTCTCAAGCACGCTCTAAGTCCCTCCCCTCTCAAGCACGCTCTAAGTCTCTCCCCTCTCAAGCACGCTCTAAGTCCCTCCCCTCTCAAGCCCGCTCTAAGTCCCTCCCCTCTCAAGCACGCTCTAAGTCCCTCCCCTCTCTCATGCACGCTCTAAGTCCCTCCCCTCTCAAGCACGCTCTAAGTCCCTCCCCTCTCAAGCACGCTCTAAGTGCCTCCCCTCTCAAGCACGCTCTAAGTCCCTCCCCTCTCAAGCACGCTCTAAGTCCCTCCCCTCTCAAGCACGCTCTAAGTCCCTCCCCTCTCAAGCACGCTCTAAGTCCCTCCCCTCTCAAGCACGCTCTAAGTCCCTCCCCTCTCAAGCACGCTCTAAGTCCCTCGCCTCTCAAGCAAGCTCTAAGTGCCTCCCCTATCAAGCACGCTCTAAGTGCCTCCCCTCTCAAGCACGCTCTAAGTCCCTCCCCTCTCAAGCACGCTCTAAGTCCCTCCCCTCTCAAGCACGCTCTAAGTCCCTCCCCTCTCAAGCACACTCTAAGTGCCTCCCCTCTCAAGCACGCTCTAAGTCCCTCCCCTCTCAAGCACGCTCTAAGTCCCTCCCCTCTCAAGCACGCTCTAAGTGCCTCCCCTCTCAAGCACGCTCTAAGTGCCTCCCCTCTCAAGCACGCTCTAAGTCCCTCCCCTCTCAAGCACGCTCTAAGTACCTCCCCTCTCTCGTGCACGCGCTAGCTGCTAGAGCAGAGCATGTGAGAAAACGGCTTGTTGACAAAAAAGACGCCAGAAGCGAAATGTGGAAGTATTTGAGCCTACGGAAACCACGAGGCCTGTCTGTGAGAAATGTTTTAGATCCCTGCAAACCAAGGGAGCCAACACATCAGACTTGGCTAAGCACCTCGCCGACCGGCATCCAGAGCTGTTTAAAGAATGTAAAGACAGACAGGTTAGCGAATGTGAGAGATAACATAGTTACATCATGCTCAGCCCATGCCCTCAAAAGTCAAACTAGTGTAATTTATTTTGTGACAAACGAACGTTTTCGTAGTTTGACGAGGAAATTAATGGTAATGATATCTGTCTAATATCTTTTTAGCTAACTTACCAATGTGGCTAACATCTGCAATGTACATTTGGTCAATAATTATTTATATTAATGTACTATTACATGTTAATAAAATATAAAGTTAACTATCAAAGAAATCACATGAACTCAAGTATAAAGTTCATGTTGTAAGAAAACACCAATTACGCTCCGTTTCCATATTCATCAGTATAATGAATACACAATTGGACAGAATCACAGAAGTGTTTGCCAACTTTCGACACGATGCATTGAGTAGTAATCGTTTACAGCGTTCAGTTCTTGTTTACAGCCAACCTTCATGCTTCTTCAGTATCAGTGTGCGGAATAACAATTACAGCGATGATCCTTTGGCAACAGCACCCACATGCCTCGGGAGCAATTTTACAGCAGATTATGACAACAGCGACATGATTGACTCTGTGTGCGGCCTCGACGAAGAAGATTGGTGTGTTCAATCATAGGATGTGACACCGCACGAGAGTGAGCAGTCTCCCTCGATATGCATATCAACAGGTTAATGGAGTCGTTCTTCCAGTAGGATCGGGGTCTCTGTTCTGAAAGGCCTCCTTTGTAAAACAAGAACTCCTTGTTGCCTGTTGTTCTCTTTCTGTGCTTCAAGTCTTTGCCAATACTAATGCATTTTACACTTGGTTGGATATGCTTGCTTTGTTGTTCCATGCAGGATAGGGTCCATTCTGTCCTGCATGGGGGAAAAGTCAATAATCAGACTTTTGAAACTTCGTTCAATCCCTTACGGTGAAGTCTCTGTTGCTTCATGTCAAAGTCATGTTATGGTTGCATGGTTGTGAATTTGAAAATGATATAGTAAGCTTTACAATGTTTATGTAGGGGTGTAGGGGTGTCTGCACGTAAAGAAACTCCAAATGGACTAACAATGATTTAGCAATTAGTTGATTTAATCGACAGATATTTATAATTTCTACTAGGGATCACACAAAAGCCCCATTATAAATCTAGTTTTTTTGTAAAGGTTTGACATTCAACATGGAAAAGCATGTCAAAATACATATACATATATATAAAATAATGTATTATATTACATGATTGCCTCTGCATTGGATTATCATCTGATCGGGTAATAACTTCATAATTACATTACATTGCATTTAGCTGACGCTTTTATCCAAAGCGACTTACAATAAGTACATACGACCAGGAAGACACAACCTAGAAGAAAACAGAATCATAAAGTACATCAGGTTTCATAGAGCCAAACATTTCAAGTGCTACTCAGCTGGCTTTAGAGAAGCCAGTCCTTAATTAGTATATAAGTGCTTTGTTAGTAATTCTATGGCTCGAAGTGGAGTCGAAAGAGATGAGTTTTCAGTCTGGAAGGTGAGTAAGCTTTCTGCTGTCCTGATGTCAATGGGGAGCTCATTCCACCATCTTGGAGCCAGGATAGCAAACCCACGTGTTTTTGCTGATGGGAACTTGGGTCCCCCTCGCAGCGAGGGTGCAGCGAGTCGTTTGGCTGATGCAGAGCGGAGTGCACGTGCTGGGGTGTACGGTTTAACCATGTCCTGGATGTAGGAAGGGCCAGATCCATTCGCAGCATGATACGCAAGTACCAGTGTCTTGAAGTGGATTCTAGCAGTTACCGGGAGCCAGTGGAGGGAGCGGAGGAGCGGAGTGGTCTGAAAGCAGAAGTCTACGGCATATAATTGCAAGTCTCTTCAGTGAGAATGTCACAAAATGCCAAATTCTGGAAAAAAAGTCACAATACAAAAACAGAAGTGACATTTAAAAGAAAAGTAATATTTAAAAAAAATGTCAAATTCTGAGAAAAAAGTCAAATTTGAGATGCATTGTGGGACATGTAGTTTATGGGCAACGTGCTTCTGTACATCATCATGTAACCGTATAATAAACATATAATATTCTTAGCAAGCTCTTGTGGGGCCACAGGAAATGAAGTCACGGGCCGTATTTGGCCCCCGGGCCTTGAGTTTGACACCCCTGAAATAGGACTAACCCTAATTGTATGGATTCTTGAAGTCCAAAGAAATTCTTGGTTTTCGTTCGTTAGTTACTGTTTTGGGACATGCATTTTGTACATGATCCTTTTTCACCCCCTTTTCCTTGGTAGAATCACAAACTGTCAATCATTGGAATAGCTTGAAACCAATCCCTACTGTGCACCTGCTTCCTCTTACATGAGTTTGTAAAGAATGCAATCAAAAGGTTATTTTGTAGCATCACTTGTGGTTTAGAACTACACAGGGTACCTTTTTAGATAAATGCAGTAACAAGTCCTAATGGACGATGTGATTGGTTACACTTGCATTGTTGATCTCCAGCAAGTGTCAAGAGTCTACTAACAAATGTCTAACCCTTCTGGAAAAAAATGGCTATCTAGAACGGAAGTGCTTTAACCAAAACATTGGAACACATCCTACATTACAACACACACATTAATGGCACTTTAAGATAGTCCACTAAATGTCGTCTAATATGATATTTCCCCAGTTTCCTGCGGCTCCTGCTCAACGGTACGTACGACTACATTCGTCACAAGATCCTGTACGTGTTCCTCGATCACTTCCCAGAGGGCGGTCGGCAGGACGGCTGGATCGCGGACGACTACCTGCGAACCTACCTGACGCACAACGGCCTGTCCAGGGTGTCGGGTTTAAGATCGGACGACGTCTTCGTCATCAACGACGCAGATGAGATCCCAGCACGAGAGGGCCTCCTCTTCCTCAAGCTGTTCGATGGCTGGACGGAGCCTTTCGCCATCCATATGCGCAAGGTAACAACTCAGTGTTTTATGGGGTTAGATTTGTCTCAATAATATTTGTGTTAACATAAAAATGATTTGTGTGTAAATGTGAAAAATATGCAAATGTAAAACGGATCTGTTTTCACAAATAAAAGATCTGTGAATACTATAATTAGTTTACAAATAAACAAAAGGAATGTGTGAACCTCTCTCTAACATTGACAACTTTCGATCAGATCTCAAATCTCTGCTTGTTGATCGTCTTTTTACACACACAGATTTTTGACAAACTGTCCGCCGGCCTCGACTAAAATCTACTACTTATTGAGAGAAATCTAACCCGCAGTGTTTGTCTTTCACCAGCAGGGCAAAGAATATGGGGTCTCCAGGAACTTAGGTCGTAGAGTTGGCACGATATGGATGTGTGTGTCCCGGTTAGAGTTAAGATGGATTATTCAAGCTGTGTGAACACTGTGGTCTGTAACAGTAATACATACAAAGGAACCTATATTAAGACAAACAATTACAGTACGATTGACTTTACACAATCAAGTGAAATACCATTTAGGACGAAACCCACAAAACAGATGTTGAAAAAAAGAAAACCTAATGTGGTACTCGTGTGTGAGCACATATATTATTATATTTAGGCCAATAGTTATAACACTGGACCATTCCTCTTTCATGTACGGTGCAGTTAGGGACCAGTTCCTAACAAACTCATCCAGAGTTCCTTTGAACACGTGTGATAACCTCACCGATGGCAAAATGGACATCAGTTTTTCAAACCATAATAAGATATTGGGCGGATCTTCAATCAACCAATTCCAACCATGTGCCTGTCTTCGTTCATAATTTGACAAGTTGGATTTAGGTTGAAAGGTCTCTTTTTATACATAAATATGTGTCCCCGGTGCGTCAGGAGACTCACGAAGTGTCAGAAAGCAAAACCTTCTCTTCTCCTCCGTACCCACATCTCTAAAATGAGCAAAACACCTCACAGACATGTTTGTTATATATCTGAGACCTATAATATATGGCTAAAATCAGTATACTATGAGACCTTTAATATCTATTTATGTGTCTCTGTTTATAATTCTTGGTTCTTCTCCTCCCACTTCCAGTCGCTGTATGGATTTTTCTGGAAGCAGTTTGGCTCTCTGGAGGTGGTGTCCGGCTGCACGGTGGGGATGCTCCGAGACGTCTACGACGGCGACGGTATCAAGCTCCGCCGCCGCGAGTACTACACCATGCCGGGTTTCCGCAAGTACGAGAACGACACGGGCCACATCCTGGTGCAGTGGTCGGTGGGAAGCCCCTTCCACTTCGCCGGCTGGCACTGCTCCTGGTGCTTCATGCCCGAGGGCATTTTCTTCAAGCTGGTGTCGGCTCAGAACGGAGACTTCCCGCGGTGGGGGGACTACGAGGACAAACGTGACCTCAACTACATCCGGGATCTGATCCGGACGGGGGGCTGGTTCGATGGCTCCCTTCAGGAATACCCCCCTGTGGACGCCAAAGAGCACATGTACGCCCCAAAGTATATGCTGGAGCACTATGAACGGTACCGCTACCTCCTGGAGAACCCTTACAGCAAATCGTCCGAGGGCTAGGAGTTCTGCAAGGATAGAATATGTGACGTAACTAGTAGGACCCGAATGAGGCCTCGGCACTGAGTTTTGGGGGGCGAAACGGTACTGAAGAACTACTTCTCTCATTGGAGGGATACTACATGAATCACCAGGCAGCACCGATGTTGCAATCTCTTACAAATATTATTTTGGGGTGAAAAAAGGGATCACCGAACCGCATCGTCCTCGGATTCACAGAGAGGTCTCTGAGAGGATACAACCACTGGATAAACAACATCATAGATTTCCTCATCCCTCCCTTTTTTGGGGGAGGAGCCAAGCCGTCTCTCTTTCTGTCACCCTGTCCTCTCTTTCTTCCCCTGAGCTGATTGGTCGTTTGGAAGTAAAGAGAGGTATATTACAGAGCCGAGTGGAGAAACTTGGAATTGGGGAATTGTTTTTTTTCTGTCTGTGTTTACTAAAGTTTACGGCTGATGTTCCCACTTCTTTCTCCCACTTCAGACGTCTTCCTGTCATATCTGGTGACCTCCTTCTAAAAACAGTTTTACGTTATTCTTTGGTCTCAGTAGATACGTATAAATCCCACCACACCCCGCTGGAGAACCCACTGCCAAACGAAAGGAATGAATCGATGGAAATGTCTCAGTGTCCACATGCACCTTGTGTGTTTGAAAGTGTGTGTGTGTGTGGTCTATCTTTGTGTCATACTGCGTGGTAAACCGCCTGTGAATGAGGGGGGGGAGATGGGGAGGCAGCGAGATGGGGAAACAGGAGGTGGGAAAGCAAGTAATGAGCAGCGATGAAAGGGAAAGAAAAGGAGTCTCTCTCTCGACGCTTTCCCACAGTATCTGCTGACGCGCCAGTGTCGCAGGGATGAGTGATCTGAATGTGTGTGTGTGTACGCTCTGAATAAATCATACCCCGTCGATGGCATATGAGACGGATGAAACTCGCCGTCATTGTTTGTCCGATGAGAGGAATCGAGAAAGACAAGATGACCCTTCAGCTTCGTCTTTCTGCGACTGCAATGACTTAGAAAACTAAAGCGGAGTGTGTGAGACGGCCAGGGTGTTTAGAGATAAGTGGGTGGGCGCTCTTCGGGCGGCGTTCAAACGAGGTCAACGTCGACCGAGAATCCCCTTAGTTTAATATTCCTCTCTCTGCTCGACGCCCACTCTCTGAAACAGATACTTGCTTTCTGTTTTCGTGCTGCAAAGTGTCCTCTTTCTTCTTCCTCTAGTGTTGGTTTCCTCCTAATCCCATAACAAGGCCCCTTTTCTCTCTTCAATTCAGTTATTACATTACATGTCATCAAGGGGACACTTTTATCCCAAGCTACTTACTTGCACTTCAATACTGTAGACTCCCGGTGCTATTTTAGACTCTTTGACCTGCTGTATATCGAACCACTGACCCTCCGATAGGTAGACACACATTTACCCCCTGAGCCACAGCCAATCTCTCTCTCTCTACATTTATGACCCGGCCATTGAAATCAGGCAGATGTCGCTCCGGCGCATTTGCGAGATAGTTGTGGATTTATGTCTGAAAGTTATGTTTTGGTCCTTGTTAGGGTTAGGGTTAGGGTTAGGGTTACACCTTATGTCTCCCTAAAGAGTGACAGACTCCTAGTAACCTGGCAGTGTATGAGACAGTTGGTTTCCATCTGATTAGAAATAAAAACAAAGTCTTGGCTCTCAGGATATTCAATTATTATCGCCCAAATGTAGACGATAAATACTGTGTTGACGCTTGTCGGCGGTACGATGGCAAGCAACTTAACAGCAGAGGCGTTACCACAGGCGGTGTGTTGTGTGTGTGGAAAATACTCACACACTCCAACACCAACTTTCTACGCCCAACCTTTCCTCATCGAAGGAAAAACATCCTCGCCCCCAATGCTACTAATGAGTTAGCCTGATCAGTACGATGGATCTCCGTCATCCGTCCACTGTCTATTGAGCTTTCTACGGAGAGATAGTCTGCTAAAAAGACACCAATGACTCAGAACCATAGCTAATCCAGTCGTGGTCCTAAAGAGGGGGGCAGGAGTAGTATGCCCCCAAAATATCAGGCTTTCAGCCCCCTCATTGGCATAAAGTCATCTGCTAACACTGAAGGCTTCTTCTCCCAGAGTCGTGACAGTCGTCTTGGTTTGTGAAACATATTTGGAGAACACCGAAAGGATATCATTTGAAAGCAAAGAAGCTCCTCGATCTAACAGTGTATAACTCAGCAGGTTACTTATGCACCTCTATGTCAACTCTTTCCCTCCAGACGTGTATCTCTTCCCTCTTAATCCTCCGAAGAATTTCAATAATAGGGATATATTTACATTCTTCCAGCCCTCATTTCTATCCGACGGGACAGGAAGTAACCCTAGCAGTGCCACAGATCTCTACCATCTGAACGTGTGGCCTCTCTCTCCCTGCTGCAGACGTCTGTCCATGTGGCTGCTGCCTGAATCCCCGGCCCACATTGTTTGGCAGACGTTTATGAATCATTTTGGCGAGCATACTTCTCTTTGTGGGCGTTTAGTGTGGGCTGGATGTACTTGTCAAGGGCGAGGGGAAAGCTAAAGAGTCAGAAGAGTATGAAACAAACTGAAATGCAGATTGACTGCGTCCACCATCTGCTTCTCCACCTCACGTCTGTGCTTCAGTGTTATTGTTTACCGCGGCTT
Source organism: Harpagifer antarcticus (assembly GCA_902827135.1). Lineage (NCBI taxonomy): Eukaryota > Metazoa > Chordata > Actinopteri > Perciformes > Harpagiferidae > Harpagifer > Harpagifer antarcticus. The sequence continues at coordinate 102,395 of CADEHL010001231.1, read as the reverse complement.
CAGGCGTTTCAAAGCGAACAGTGCCTCTAGAGGAAAAACAGTTTGGAGTAAGGGAACTTTTCTGCAAGGCGAGGACAGGATGTAATCTATTTAGACGTTAGAAGCTTTACTTGAAAGACCCTTAACATTGAACAGAGCCGCTTTTACCTGTTCTTCTTTACTTGAAGTGTCCTTGAGCAAGAACCACATCCTCCTTACTCATCCAGTCCTTCTGCACAACCTTAACATGAAACCAAAATGCATGATAAGCCGAGATTTTTGCAAACTAGATTAAAGATTTGAAGATGCTGTCAAAGAAAATCTGGAGACCAAGAATCCCCGATACACACAATATACTAATATAAGGTTCAGCGTTATTTGTATAGCACATTTTAAGACACAGAGGCAATTACAAGTGCTTCACATTTAACACAAGATAATTAAAACAAAACAAACACACAAGGCGGTAACACAGTGCACGTGTGAGCATATAGCTTGGTTTCCACGCTGTCTCCCGTGGATGGGAGCTCATATTTGGAAAGCAGATTACCCAGCAGGCAGCAGCTGTTCGGGGTTTGTGTTGTCGGGAGCCAAACTCCCATCCAAACCCACAGGGGCTGCAGCGACACCAGCTTTAAATAGGATTTGACACCAAAAGACAGAGGCGACAACAATGCAACGGGTGTCTTGTGTTTATTAATCAGATGTGTTTGTGTGACTTTCAAAAAGGTAGTGATTGATGGAACAAAACCACAGAAGGAAGAACTTTTGGCAATGTGGATAATATCAGGGATGTAAAATCATTCAGGCAGTTGTGAACAATCGTAGATGAACCCGCTTCGCATGGTTTCGTGGCCATGCTTTGGGATTTGAAAGAAAAGTAGCTTGAAATACGTAAACATATCATTCATAGACTCGGGTCTCAGCAGCAAGAAACTGACCAAAGTATTTACACAAACAAAACCTCCCTCTGACTTCAGGGCTTACCATGTGCAGACCTTGATGTTTGCAACATGTTGCTATGTTTTTAAAAAGCTTTATGGCTAAGCCTTATCTCAGAAATGTTTAATCCCACAAAGGGAGTGTTAGCAGAGAGGTAATAAGAGCTGCCTCCCGCCTCTCTGCTGCAGGGTCCGCTGAAAGATGTTACTTCACTCGGCCTGTTGCCACGTTATCATCATGGCAACGATCCCATTGGTCGACTTCTGAGACCTCAAACAGCCGGAGGTCATCAGACAGCGGGCCGGAGGGTGACATGTGAGAAAGAGCAGAGGGAGGATGAGGGAGGGAAATCACAAAAACAGATTTTCGCTAAATTGTACAACTCACAACTTGAGCTTAGTTTAGAAACATGGCAACACGTAGGGGAATATTCAAGCTGTAGCTAGCACGCACCCACGTGTAGCTGACTTATCGCAGCAAGAAGGAAACATGAACAAGGAGCAGGGAAACGGCAACAATATTATTTCAAATGTTGAGCCAGGAATAAAACATCGATGAAAGAGTTTTGGCCTTAAACCAGATCAAGAAGTGGCAAACGTCTACGATTGAGGAACAGACAGTTATATCCAAAAAGATCAATAATCCATCCACCGCTGTCCTCGTCTTATTGGAGGAATACGCAGAAAAGAAAATGCTCATAATCCAGTTAAAAGAAATACACAGTTGAATGATGATTGGAGCAATGTGGAATCAAGATCGAAAAGAGACCTGAGGGTTAATGAACAATCCAGAAAAAGACCTTGTATTCGATGTTATCCGTACATCGCCGTTCTTGTCCTATTGTTTGAAAAGTGGTTAGGACATGGGGAGAGGAGGGAGGAAACACTCAGGACCTAACCACCTTCACTAGGATAAGGTAAAGTCCTCTTGGCGTTGAATGAGAAGCGTCCAACTCAGGGGTGTCAAACTCAAGGCCCGGGGGCCAAATCCGGCCCGCGACTTCATTTTCTGTGGCCCCGCAAGAGCTTGCAAAGAATATAATACGTGTAAACTACATGTCCCACAATGCATCTGGTTTTGTGGCATGCACACTGAAGAGACTTGCAATTATTTGCCCTGGACTTCTGCTTTCAGACGTAGTTAATTACTAAGTTATTACCCTATCCGATAATAATCCAATTCAGAGTCAATAATGTAATATAATACATTATTTTATATTTATATATTATATATTTATATAGTTACAACCGGCCCTTTGAGTGCAACCTTATGCGAATGTGGCCCGCAATGAAATTGAGTTTGACCCCCCTGGTCCAACTAGATGAGTTCAGTTCAACCCAAAAACTGTTCGATGACGATTGGAGCGATGATTGGATCCGAAGGCCTGACAACGTCTTGCTCAAAGGACACTTCAGTAGATTGTAACCCCCAGCAGACGTTACAGGCGGTCTGACTGGTGGCCTGCTTGGCTTATTGACCGGACAGAGAATCGACAAAGCGACGACACACGGGAAAGGAAATTATCTGCAGCCTCTAAACACAACCCTCTGAGGCCGGTCCTGAGCTGCGTTGCTAGGATACAGATCTGGGATGTCTTATGGTAATATCAATAACCTGCAAGGTCAGTGTTTGGAACTGAAGATGTAGATGTTGTCTAAAGACATATCGCATCCACGTTGTGTGCCACGGCAATCTGGAGAACTGAGGCAGGAACACATTTACTTTTCATTTATTTATCAATTGAGGTTATTTTCTGTAGAGTTTTAAACGGATGCTCCAATGATTCAGTATTGCACTTCTGAGGTACTTGCGATTTACAGGACAACACAAACACATTATAAAATGACTAATAAATAATGAATAATGTCGAAAAGTATTTAAAAAGACTTGATCCTACACTCATTGACGTCTTTTTGCTTCACCTTCCCTTCTTGGTAGTTGTTGGCATCCTTTAAACCCCAAACGACAATGTGTTACGCACTTTTTAAAATTATTAATCTATATTCTTTAAGCCCCTTGAGTAGAACCACACATAACAGATAAGTATCGTTAAGACCAGAAGATATAAGACCCGAAGATATTGTCACAAAATGATCAGTCTTACAGGATTACTGACGACGTTTACTAAAGATTAGGTTTTCACCATTCTGACAATATTGCTACTAAACTGTTAACATGGGTAATACACATTAGCATTCCCCTTTAAAGGTGGGGTAGGTAAGTTTGAGAAACCGGCTCGAGATACTCTTGTTGTTCTATTCCATGGAATGTTCTTAACATCCCGATGGCAATGAATATCTGAAGTGCTTTGACAATAAATCCATAAAAAATGTCATCTGTGGAAGAAGCCGTGGCGCTGTAAAGGATCGGCTAAACGGATTGGGTTCCCGCCCTGTCTGTCAGCCTTCCATCTCGTGCAGCAGTACTTCAATGACTCGCCAGCAACAGGCGGCCACTTTCACCATGGCAGAGTTAGGTTCAACATCGTCTACTGGTGGCAAAAGAAAAAATGGAACGGAGAAAATTAAGAACAAAAAGAAAGTGGAAACTAGGAGAAGTCAAACCAGAGTCAATATCGGAGTTGCTTTTCAACGATGGCGACTACTGATGGAACACACCGAGTTGAAATCTGACGCCGTGGTCGCTCTTTTTCTCTTGGACAGGTAATTATCTGTTTTGTATCCCCTGAACTATATAGCCAACCTAAGTCGTGTGTGCGTTCATGTGTGTTGGAGGAGGTGCTCTGTAAGGACGTCTGAAGGAAGGGGCGGATTCTTTTCGAATGTTAGTGCACTCGAGCTGGTTTCTGAAACTCACCTACCCCACCTTTAAAGGAAGACATCAAAATAATACATTTCCACATTTTTCCAGAAGTGGTGGACTTGTTGGACTGCAAACACATCCTCCATGTTTCCTCTATTTTGACCAACGTTGTGGAAAGGTTAAGCGACGATCGCACACATCTAAAAAACCTGTTGATATCGAAGCTGTTTCTGGACGTTTCCCCATCCCTACCTACGCCTTGCAAACTGCAGTAAACAACCCAATTTCCATGCATATTGTGAATGTCCTACATACATGTTCAATGCAGGCTCCTAAGCACTGAATATTATCGGCATAGCCCACGTGTCTTAACATAAAAACCCTACAAAATAAGGCGTCGTTCTGAATATCTAAACAGTTTGCATGACCCGCATCAAGTGATATCAGTGAGGTCATGTTTGGTACATTAGTGTGCATGTAAACGTAGTCATTAGCAGCCTTGAAGCCCCCCATTCTTGGCCCTACCCTCTTTTCTGCACACACTAACCATGCACACATGTGTGTAGCATTGAGCACGTGTGTTTATCCTGCACAGATGTGTGTCTCCAGGGCTCCACAATCACCCCCCCCCCATCTGTTGTTTTGCTTGAAGAGTGGCTGCTTGTCTACGGGCTTAAATGCCTTCACGGCTCTGGCCCCCCTCCAGCGCTGTGGCTCTTCCCGATTGATCTTTTCCTAGAAACATTAGAGAGGGAGGGAGGCCGGAAATCAAGAGGAGGGTGTGGAGAAAAGAGGGTCGTTTTACTTGGAAGTCGTTCCTTTCTTTTCCCCCTCTTTCTGACAAGCGTCTGGAATGTTTTGAGCAAGAATGCAGCGTTTCTACACTAAAGACCACTTTCCCCTTTAGTTTGCACTTCGTCGGCGGAAGGTTCTTGAATATATTTTGAAATAGAAAACCCACAGCAACGGAAAGCTGCTGCTGTTATGGTCTTGGCTATAATGCATTGTTATTCCCTTTGTGTGGGAAGGGTTTCCAAGAACTGAGCAATCACATTAACTCGAGCAGCTGCAGGGATGTTTCAGCGCTGATTGGAAAAGTACTTACTAACCACGAGCATTGCCAACACAAGTGCAAGACGAGCTTTCTTTTGGGCTGGATATGACTCAGTGCTACTTTAGGGGTCGGTTCACCCAAATGCCAAAACACTTCCCTCTCGCTGCGGGATCCAGGATCGCTTTTAGCTGACTTTGGAAACATCGTTGAGGTTTCTTTCGCCACCCCCTTTAACAAAGGAGATGAATTGAATGGGATTTTTAGTGCTTACAAAGTCAAAACAAATCTATTTAGTGTCTTCAAAATGTTCTCACAAAGTTATAGTCCCTCTGAAAACTGTTGACCACATATTCGGTGGGTTATCACTGATAGGGACATCTTTGCAACCTTTTTAGGCTTCATTTTGTTTAAAACTTCTGAGGTTCGCTTATCTCAAGAAGTCGAACAAAAGATCTGCAAAGTGCATTTTCACATTGCAAACATGAAAGTGCTTTTAATCAAATCTGTGTGAGTCTGACAACAACATTTTCCTGCGGTGGTGGATCTCAAACATGGCCAAAATCAAACAACAACATCTGCATGTCTTGATGCTTGAGGACACTTGGGTGAAAAACAGAAAGCCACAATATGTTACATTCGTCCATTTAGACCTAAAACCTTCCCTTTTTGTTTATAGCTCGTTTGAATGGGTAAATAAATTGGGCGCCGTCCAGTTTATCCTGTAAAGTTGCATGGAAAATGTATTCGCCATCACGACATTGAAGCAGACTCACATTACGCAGCAGTTGGAGGCAGTGTTGCGTACGACATCGTGAAAGACATATGTAAGGATGACGGGGGAACTCTTGCGAGATAGGAGAGTGTTTATCGGTCAGGACACCACAGATGGTTGGCTTCAGGTCAGGTCTACGAGTCCATATGTTGTGACACCACTAAATAGACAGAGCGGATGCAGAGACAGATGGACGCTGAGTCGGAAGAAAGGTCGTCCGTGCAAAGCAGTAGTGAATGCGTGAAATACACTATATGGCAAAGAGTATGTGGACACCCCTGGCTGCAGTAGTAGAGTGATTTATATGTCTTTGGTTTAAAAAGTAATATAAACTTCAGTCGTTTAGATTCTGAAGTGAGGACATTTTAGATTGACACTGTTTTCTTTCAGTCGTGGTGCATTTGAGTTGCCCCCAGAAGTGTTGCTGGATTCAGTTCATGTATATTTTGAAGAGCTACTAAATACGTGTACATGTTGACTGAACAGGAAACCATCAGGGAGAGACTTTGAGGTACTATTTGAGTTTAGAGCTTTAACATTTTGGAAGTTGCTGCTACTTGACACAACCAACCATATATCCATTCAAGTGATTCAATGTCAAGGAACTTTTAAGAAAACCTTTAAAATGTCGCCTAAATGTCTATTTGGAACCTTTTCCACCAATGCGTTCTCTCTGTTTTTCGCCCTAGGTATAGTCACTTTGAGCGAAACAACCTGTATCTAATGCTGCTGTTTCCACACAGCCTTTAACGTAGAAATGATCATGACAACGCGTTAATGAAAACCCGTTGAGTTGCAGAGAAGCTGCCTTTGGTATCAGGATTGTCAGAAACAGAGCGAATCCAGAAACCCTTCCCTTTGACACTCAGCAGCTCCTTCATCAGGACCGTGTGGTTGTGGTTTCATCAGATTTGACTGACAGCGTTGCAAACTCCCCCCAACTGTTATCAGAGGATCTTTTCCCCATTTAAAACCAGTGGGAGAGGACACAGAAAAATATGTGAAATAACTCGACTTTGGCAGAAAATAGTGCATCATTCATGTAAGACGTTTATCGCGAACACATGTCTTCAAGGACTTACAGAGTACTTTGCTGCAAAGGTTTGGGGAAGGTCTCTTCCTGTTTCAGCCTGACGATGCCCCTGTGGCTAAAGAAAGACCCAGAGAGAAATAGTTTGAAGTGTGTAAGCTTTAGACTGGCCTGCAGAGACCACCAACACATGGAGAGAAAACGAGCGAACGTTAGACTCAATATCTCACAGAAAGCCGTTCGAAAAGCGTGGCTGTATGTCAGGCGTCCACAAACTATTCCTTGTACTGTTTATTTCTTATGTTGTGTGTGCAGTGGTGGAACAAGTATTCTTTAGTTGAGTAAAAGTACTAATACTACACTGTAGAAATACTCAATTTCCAGTAAAAGTATTGCAACAAAAGCATTGAAGTACGATTAGGAAAAGGTACTTAAAGTATTAAGAGTACAAAAAACTTTTCAGATCTTCTTAATTAAGAAGCCAATTCATTTTCTGTCAACCCACGTACGGTATAGTTACTTAAACACAATGTTGGATGGTTTAATCCATGACAAATCATCACATTTAAAAAATAAAATCTTAAGTATTGTGTGCAAAAATCTGACTAGTAAATACATCTGTAAAAAGTGGCCTCCAAAATGTACTAGACAGTAGTATACGATGGAAGTAATTGGGTAAGGTTCCTCAAATGTGTACTTAAGAACTTGAGTAAATGCACTTAGTTATTCCCCCCCCCCCGTGTGTGTGGTCCGCTGTGTAATCCTACCTGCAGTCCTGAGAAACATGGCGTCAATTAGAGGGTCAACCTTAACCTAAGAGAGCGGGAGGAAAAAGGAGAGAGAGAGAGAGAGAGAGAGGGAGGAAAAAGGAGAGAGAGAGAATCAGGAACAGGAGATTCCCACATTTATCGTCTCGACCGTTTTCTTTTTGTTTTGCACTTTTGAGAATCTGTTTCTGTACTTTAGTTTTTTGGTTCCTCTGTTTTTCTATTTAACGTTCTTTTATTGGGGGGGGTAACTTTATCCACTTGGCAGCTTGATATTTAATGTCTTTTTAAGGCGGTGTGTGTGTGTGTGTGTGTGTGTGTGGATGAAGTGTGTGTGAGCTCATAAGCACTGTCCCACTCTACTACTAGAATAGA
>CADEHL010001231.1:52500-94613 GCA_902827135.1 Harpagifer antarcticus | reverse complement strand
AACCTGTACTTTCACTTCACATTTGAACTCAATACCTGTACTTTCTACTTCTTACATGTTGAACCCAAATACCTGTACTTTCTACTTCTTACATGTTGAACTCAAATACCTGTACTTTCTACTTCTTACAGTGAACTCAAATACCTGTACTTTCTACTTCTTACATGTTGAACTCAAATACCTGTACTTTCTACTTCTTACATGTTGAACTCAAAACCTGTACTTTCTACTTCTTACATTTTGAACACAAATACCTGTACTTTTCTACTTCTTACATGTTGAACCCAAATACCTGTACTTTCTACTTCTTACATTTTGAACTCAAATACCTGTACTTTCTACTTCTTACATGTTGAACACAAATACCTGTACTTTTCTACTTCTCACATGTTGAACTCAAATACCTGTACTTTCTACTTCTTACATGTTGAACCCAAATACCTGTACTTTCTACTTCTTACAGTTGAACCAAATACCTGTACTTTATACTTCTTACATGTTGAACCCAAATACCTGTACTTTATACTTCTTACATGTTGAACCCAAATACCTGTACTTTATACTTCTTACATGTTGAACTCAAATACCTGTACTCTCTACTTCTTACATGTTGAACCCAAAATACCTGTACTTTCTACTTCTTACATGTTGAACTCAAATACCTGTACTTTCTACTTCTTACATGTTGAACCCAAATACCTGTACTTTCTACTTCTCTCCAAACAGCTGGTTCCTTTAGTCTGAATGTGTGTTTGATGCGTGATCATTATTCTTTAGAGTCATTGCGTGCCTATTGATTTGAACACGATCCGTGTATCCATCACTTCCTGGTCTTCTCTAAAGAAGAGGGACCAATAGAAACGTTGTCATGTTGCCGTTGTTCAGCATGGAAACATTCATTAGCTAACAATGACATTATTGTTCTATTGATATAAAGGGAGGTCAGGTACTCTTTAAAACAGCTGCTAGTTATGGGTACTTTTTACTGAAGTACATTTCAAAGCCTCTTTACTTTCACTTGAGTAAAGAAGTTTAGTCAGTACTTCTACTTTCACCAGAGTATTTTAAACACGAGTATCTGTACTTCTACTTGAGTAAAGGATGTGTGTACTTTTGCCCTCTCTGGTAATCCAGCCTGACTTCTAATCACTGATATTACAAAGGGTTGTAAAACTGTGATAGCCTCCAGAGATACATCTGAAACATTACTAAACCTTCCTAAACTCATAGAAAATTGTGAGAAATGACTACTGGTAAGAGTCTTTAAGCTGCATTCTCTCTAACATCCAGCAGGGGGCGACTGGAGGGAGATTGTATAGAAGTCTATGAGGAAATGTTGCTACTTCTCTCTGATTTATTACCTCAGTTAAAACATTTCTGATGGGTTTATGGTCTCCATCTGTACTTACAAGTCTTCTTCAACACAGCATGATGTACACTTAGTCAATTATAGTCTTATAAAATAGACGCGAAAGCAGAGTATGCTTGAGGGCGGGGCTACCTGTGATTAACAGGTCCCTACCACCTTTTTGTCCTTCAGCTTTAACCCTTTCATAGGTTGTGTTTTTGCTTCATGAAAGTTTATTGTAACATTTTGGTTGCCTAACAAGACAAAACGCACATCTCGTGGTCCTACGAAACGTGTGGCCTAAGTGTCTCAAATAAATCTAGGGTCACCCTGTAAACACGAGTTAACTCAAGGTTTACAAGCTGTAGTAAAAAAGAAAAATGTTAATGTAATCACTTCCTACTAGTCTATGGGAACCAGCTCCAAAACCACAAGGAACATACAGTCTGGCTATGACTTTCAAACAAAACAAAACAAAACACACATATAGTACCCCTAAATGTCGACAAACTGTAGAACTCCATCTCCAGGAGATAAATCTGGACACATAAAGTGTTTATTGAGGCCATGACTCCACTCAGCAGCAGGAGGGCGGGGCGACTTTATGTCTGAACATCCAGTTAAGAGCCAGGTCAGCCACAGAGGACCGGTCACACACACCCAGGAATGCTCTGCTGTTGAGTTCAAAGTGGAGACAATGAGGCGTAAGCTAAAGTACTTTGAATGTCTATATACACTCGAGTTAATGCAAACTGCTGCAGCGCACAGACAGAAGGTATGCATGGTGCAGAGATACAGGGACCCACTTTTGCATGGAGCACGTTCTAATAAAAGCAGAACACAACAGAAGTACATTGTTAAAATGGAGGCATGGTTTACAGAGGTTGATACAGAAACCATAGGGAAAGGACGGGCCGGAAACAGACCGAACATCAGCGTAGTTAAGACGCTCTCTTCAGGTATATCCCAAAAACACAGCATTGGCTTCACGTCAGCACCGATCAGTTGAGGTGATCTCATCACCTTGTAAGGTCCTCTTTGTGTCTTTCCTAGCTGCTGAAGGCACACGTCACTATCTCAGCAGCTAATGACCATTCAATTAAAAAGCTTCTTCTTGAGGATTACAGTAAGTAAGCGACGTATGAGGAACACAGATAGAAACTGAAATGAACTGTGGTGCAAAATGAACTTAAAGGAGGAGGGAATGACTCCAGCAGAGAAACAGCAGGACGGAGGACGAGCTGTCAGAGAGAGCACAGAGGAACATCCGTCTGACATCTTACAATGTGAATCTGTAATACACAGGGATATGAATGTCTTATACCCCAGGGTCGGTTTGGGGTCGCTGCCCAATGGCCAACCGGTCTTTCTTGTTTCCACCGCAGCGAAAACTGGTCTAAATATGGAACCAAAAAACTGCTGGGAACCAAGAACCAGATCCATCAGAGACAAACCAACCCTTTATCGGGCGAGGAACCATATTAGGGTTAGGGTTACCCAAACATGGCGTTCCCCCTGCGACTCAGTGAGGTCGAGAAGCATGTGGTTTTCTCCCAGCCAATCAGCGAAGATGACTCGACGCCACAGAGCGCGCCATTGGGGAATTTGACCAATCAGCAGAGGCCTGAAACGGGTTAGGGTTAAGTTGTAACACGCGCTCACATTGCAGAGTGACTAGAACATATATATAACCACACATACAGTACATGAAGTCAGGCAACGTTAGGGTGTACCTGAAAGGGTTTTCATTCACGTTAGGGTTTCACTTGGTTAGGGTTAAGGGGAAACTTAAGGGGAAATATGCATCAGGGGACGTTGCTAGTGTTACAGTGATTCAAGATTCAAAGGTTTTATCATATGCACAGTAGTTACAGTGTAGATGTGTATGTTCAGACATTATTAGAAACATTCTTAAAAAGTGGAATAGAGAATTACTAAAAATGTAAATGAAAAATATGATCTCAAATATAACAGTACAACAATTGTGGATGTTTAAAATGTTCTAAAACAAGTCAAAGATACTGCAGTTAGTGCGTTAGGAATATATGCTAACACTACAGGAGAACAGACGTACTTTTATATACTAATAACATTTACACATAAACAGAGTATTGCAGATTGTTCATGGTTACTAGGAAGGACACACTCAAACTATGGAGCAGGGAGTTCGATTGTATCTGTAGTTTATGTGGCTTTGTAAGATTTAATGCAACATGAGCACCGACTTTAGGCAGTCCGCCATTGTTGTTGTTGTTGTTGTTGTTGTTGTCGTCAGCGTCGTAAACGGTGACGTGAAGATGTGGCAAAACCAAAATGGCATAAACATTGAATTGGAACTGATCTTTATTGTAAAAGGGATATTTAAGGTAAGATTGCAATTCATTTCAGAAAGACTATCTCAGATTGAGTTGTTGTTAAGATACAGTTGCAGAACCCTCTGGACTCTCCACACATAGCGTTGTGTGTTCCTTCCAAACAACTCAGCTCTGGTTTCATCTGTCCACAGAACGTGTTGCCAGTAGTGCTGTGGAACATACAGGTGCTCTTTTGCAAACTTCAAACCTGCAGCGATGTTTTTCTGGACAGCAGTGGCTTCCTCCGTGGTGTCCTCATGAACTCCATTCTTGTTCAGTGATTTACGTATCGTAGATTCGTCAACAGAGATGTTAGCATGTGCCAGAGATTTCTCTAAGTCTCTAGCTGACACTCTAGGATTCTTCTTCACCTCATTGAGCATTCTGTGCTCTTGCAGTCATCTCTACAGGACGGCCTAGGGAGAGTAGCAACAGTGCTGAACTTTCTCCATGTATAGACCATGTGTCTTACCGTGGACTGATGAACATCAAGGCTTTCAGAGACACTTCTGTAACCCTTTCCAGCTTTATGCAAGTCAACAATTCTTAATCGTAGGTCTTCTGAGAGCTCTTCTGTGCGAGGCATGGTTCACATCTGGCAATGCTTCTTAAGAATAGGGCAGGGCAGCTTTAACCAACACCTCCAATCTCGTCTCATTGATTGGACTCCAGAGGCCTGTACTACGAAGCTGGTTCAACCTAACCTGGATATGTTTGAGTTAGCCGGTTGGCCTGATCCAAAACATACGCGCTCTCGCTAAGCGGTTCTACGACGCTGGTTATCAAGTGGATCGCTCAAGCCAGCCGTGTCCTATCTAGTTAGGTGTTCACATGAAAGGGGGGGTATCTGGAGCATTCGATCAATCACAGACATGGAGAAGCGTACTGACAGCGCAGCGTCATACTTCCTGAATGAAAAGTCAACTTTAATACTAGACATATGAAGAAGTTAAACTTTAAACATCCATGACTCAAACACTTGATCCAGGATCAAAGCCACAGAGCTGCACCTGCAAGGTGAACACAGCTGGTACCAGAACAAGTGTTTGAATGCGTACATTAACAGCTTTATGATATCACTGCCCGTCTAAGACACCATCTGACTTTCATTACATTTGACTCGAGTGTTTCGTCAACTTAATGTGTTGCTTCAAAGAATACTTCTGCATACAGTATGTGACACTGTGAGTGTTGCACGGCCAGATACGGCTCAGCTGACTCAGATCAGGAGATATATGATACATTATGAAGTGATATGAATGATAATGGGACACATCGACGTCTGCACTCAGTGTACTGATGTTGTGGCAGGTATTAAAGTAAGCTTTCTTAACGCTAATGTTATAATAGTCAGATTGCTCTGAAGATGGAGGTGATATTCTATTCATGTTCACGTTCACACAGTCGTTGATTTTTCCTCCCCGTCTTTCCTGCAACGGCAGTTTTTCTGTATTTCCTTTCTCCTATCATCGCTTTAAACTCCGCACACTGAGCTCTGATTGGTCAGCAGGCGGTGCTTTCACTGAGTTGAGCTCTTAGCCTGCAACCTAACCTGCTCCCGACCAGGTTAGCCGCTAAGCATCAGTTACCATGGAGATCTAGCCCGCTAAAAAGAGAACCAGCTTCGTAGGACCGGAAACCCAGAGTTACCCTGAAGTTAGCCGCTAAGCTAACATCCGGCTTCGTAGGACCGGAAAGCCAGAGTTTTCCCTGAATTTAGCCGCTAAGAGAACATCCTGCTTCGTAGTATACCCCCCTGGTTGGCTGACTCCTGACTCCAGTGAGCTCTTGAAGAAGTCTTTAGCCTCGGGGGTCACATCCTTCCATTACATTTACATTACATTTCATTTAGCTGACGCTTTTATCCAAAGCGACTTACAATTACAGGGACATTCTCCCTGAAGTAACTAAGGACTAAGTGCCTTACTCAAGGGCACACTAGTGGTGGTGTTCCTGGCGGGATTTGAACTCAGAACCTTCCGATCTTCAGCCCACCTGACTATCCATTAGGCCACCACTATCCCCACCCTGCACTGTGAACGTTTACATGGTGTGTTCAATAAAAACATGAAAACATATAATTGTTTGTGTGGTATTAGTTTAAGCAGACTGTGTTTGTCTATTGTTGAGACTTAGATGAAGATCAGAACACATGTTATGACCAACTTATGTAGAAATCCAGGTCGTTCCAAAGGGTTCTTGCAACTGTATATTGCATAACAGCACTCTCATTTACCGTGTACTGCATACTAATTAGTCAAAGCTAATCATGATATACCCAACGGGAAAGTTGTTGAGTGATGAATACACTTTACTCTTGTAGTAATTAAAGCAAACACGCTGCATAATTACAGTATGAGACCCTATCGAGAAAGTGAGACGCGACAGGGGAATAGAATAAAACACATATTTACTCAAAACGTCCCAAGTTCATACCCTACGTGAGGATGACCATCATTTGCAAACAAACACACAAAGTCAGTCAAATAAACACTAGTTTGAAGGAAAGACGTGATAAGGACTCATTCCTCACGCTGCGGGTCAATCCCACAAAGCCTTGTTTATGGAATCACATCCTGACGAAACGAAAAGCTTAAACTCCCAGGACAGTGAACGCCACGCAGAGTTAAGCAGATCTTCACCATCCCTACGCTGCTGAATAAATCAAGTCAGTTGGCCTCTCTTACAGCTCAGCTTTACCCTCATGTTGAGCGGAAATGCCTCTAAGATGAAGGTGAAATCAGGCCACAGGCTGTGTGTGTGTTGGTGTGTGTGTGTGTGTGTGTGTGTGTGTGTGTGTGTGTGTGTGTGTGTGTGTGTGTGTGTGTGTGGGTGTGTGTGTCAGCATGAATTATTTAAAATACCTCTTATGACGCTCCTGCAGAAAGAACGATCTGGAAGCTGATTACAGACGGCCCCGGGCCCAACGCAGGGATGTTGCTTCTGTATTGCATGGTGTGTGTGTGTGTGTGTGTGTGTGTGAGAGTGTGTGTGTGTCAGGAAAGCACAGGGTGGGGTTAGAGTAACTAGGGCAAACGACTCTGTAATTTGCAACCAATAAGAAATTGGGCCAGCCCGTCATTTGTGTGTGTAAGTGTTTGCAAGGCTATATTAGTACCTTTCTGGCTGTGTGTGTGCATGTGTGTGTGTGTGTGTGTGTGTGCGTGTGGTGTATGTGTGCGTGTGTGTGTGCGTGTGTGTGTGCGTGTGTGTGTGTGCGTGTGTGCGTGTGTGTATGTGTGCGTGTGTGTGTGGTGTGTGTGTGTGCGTGTGTGTGTGCGTGTGTGTGTGCGTGTGTGTGTGCGTGTGCGTGTGTGTGTGTGCGTGTGTGTATGTGTGCGTGTGTGTGTGCGCGTTGTGTGTGTGCGTGTGTGTGCGTGTGTGTGTGTGTGTGTGTGCGTGTGCGTGTGTGTGCGTGTGTGTGTGCGTGTGTGTGTGCGTGTGTGTGTGCGTGTGCGTGTGTGTGCGTGTGTGCGTGTGTGCGTGTGTGTATGTGTGCGTGTGCGTGTGTGCGTGTGTGTGTGTGTGTGCGTGCGTGTGTTCTTTGTGTGTTTATTGCATATCAACCATTGTTGTGTGGAGTTTATCTGGAGATGGAGCAGACTCTGGAGGTCAGTCTCTGGAGGTCAGACTCTGGAGGTCAGACTCTGGAGGTCAGACTCTGGAGGTCAGACTCTGGAGGTCGGTCAGACTCTTGAGGTCAGACTCTGGAGGTCAGACTCTGGAGGTCGGTCAGACTCTTGAGGTCAGACTCTGGAGGTCAGACTCTGGAGGTCGGTCAGACTCTTGAGGTCAGACTCTGGAGCTCAGTCTCTGGAGCTCAGACTCTGGAGCTCAGTCTCTGGAGCTCAGACTCTTGAGGTCAGACTCTGGAGGTCGGTCAGACTCTTGAGGTCAGTCTCTTGAGGTCAGACTCTTGAGGTCGGTCAGACTCTTGAGGTCAGTCTCTGGAGCTCAGACTCTTGAGGTCAGACTCTGGAGCTCAGTCTCTGGAGCTCAGACTCTTGAGGTCAGACTCTGGAGGTCGGTCAGACTCTTGAGGTCAGTCTCTTGAGGTCAGACTCTTGAGGTCGGTCAGACTCTTGAGGTCAGTCTCTGGAGCTCAGACTCTTGAGGTCAGACTCTGGAGCTCAGTCTCTGGAGCTCAGACTCTTGAGGTCAGTCTCTTGAGGTCAGACTCTGGAGGTCGGTCAGACTCTTGAGGTCAGTCTCTGGAGCTCAGACTCTTGAGGTCAGACTCTGGAGCTCAGTCTCTGGAGCTCAGACTCTTGAGGTCAGTCTCTTGAGGTCAGACTCTGGAGGTCAGTCTCTGGAGCTCAGTCTCTTGAGGTCAGACTCTGGAGGTCGGTCAGACTCTTGAGGTCAGTCTCTGGAGCTCAGACTCTTGAGGTCAGTCTCTTGAGGTCAGACTCTGGAGGTCGGTCAGACTCTTGAGGTCAGTCTCTGGAGCTCAGACTCTGGAGCTCAGTCTCTGGAGCTCAGACTCTTGAGGTCAGTCTCTGGAGCTCAGACTCTGGAGCTCAGACTCTGGAGCTCAGACTCTGGAGGTCAGACTGAGTCAGAGTGGATCTGGATAAGCTCAAAAGTCTCTCATTTGATCACAATGTGAATGTCCCTCCGAGGGCTCTGTGACCTCAAGACGCTCCTTTAGTGGTAGGATTATAGAGTGAAGAATTGTTCTAGGAAGTAAGGACCACAAGGGTTCCCTCCACAAAGAGCCAATGGGATTTCTCCCTGTGATTTTGGATTATGTCCTTCAAAGATCTCTGTGTCAAACAAAGCGTTTATGATATTCACAGGTTTAGTTCAGCAGGAGAATCTCCATATATTAAAAACACTTCGAGATACGTCTTTAAGTTTTGCTATGTTGTAACTAAATACGCTTACTGTTCCTTTTAAACTCGTCTGGTGTCCCCTTGTTGTTGCAGCCTATCACCAGGGAAGCTCATCTAATCATCAGTATTGATTTGTCACAAAACTGACGTCAGTGTTGCTTTACGTTTACATCAGACCCACCCTCTTCTTCTTACATGTCTGCTTCCTCTAGGTACCTTCAGGATAGATGACTTTCCCTTAGAGACAAGAGACCAAGGGGATTCCTGGATTGAGGAAGAAGTCGACTAGAAGGGACACCCCCCCTCCTGTCAGGTGCTTTGGTGATATCAAAGTGGTGAAAAAGCCATCTTGCATAACGAAAAACTCTAAAGGCCTTCTGAGAGATATTGCTTTGCCCCCATGTTGTATTCCCTTTCAGCTGCTGCACGTCATCCTTTCCATCACCACCTTCCCCCCCAGAGCATCAGCAGAGAGGGACAGTTTGCTGGATGTCTGTCACGGTTGTAAATTGCCTGAACATGACGGCCTTCTTCTCCTCTGCAGCTGAAGGCCTTTCATCAGCTGCAGCTCGCTGTGTCACCTGGAGGGACAAGAGCTGCCTACTGTGCGTGGGGGGACAGGGGGGGGGGGGGGCAGGGGGGGGTCATCTCTATAAAGTACAGGAAAAGCAGCTTTTGATTGAATTTGCCTTGCCCTGCAGAAAGTAGTTTCTCATCATTCCTGCGTGCATTTTTCTGGAAATACCTGCAGGTGTATTACGGTACGAAAACTCCCACTTCAATATAGGGCTCAATAACTAGCTGTAACATCAAATCCTATGCATGCCAGTGTGCAGCACGGCCATTATAGCCTGATGCTTTGACGTTTTGCTGTCACTGCATTTCGTTCTGAAACTCTGTCAGCAGCACCCTCCACTATTCCACTCTCCTCCCTAAGAGCCATGTTTTTGGTATTGTAAATTCAACTTTATTTAATGTTCTTTGGTTATTCAGAAGACATTAGTTCTTCCTTCACTGTTCTTGTCCTAGCTTGGATGATCCGTCTATATCAGTGCTTCTCAAAGTGTGGTCCGCGGACCACTGGTGGTCCGCGAGTATATAGGTACAATTTCACATTTAAAATAAATAAATAAAAGTTTTCCGCACTCTCGCGGGAATATCTCCGCAATGGAGCGAGCGTAAGTTTCACTTTTGATTGCATGATATAGCCCAGCGCAACACCTTCATCACACATGTTTCCACTTGTTTGTACCATTTTCAGGCGATTTGTAATCTGTTCTAGAAAAACGATGTGTTTTTGGATATTTTTGGAGTTAGGTGGTCCACGAGTGTTTTTTTTTCCTTGGTATGAAAAAGTTTGAGAAAAACTGGTCTATCTTTATAACGTTAGTTCACAGTAAAAGAAAAGTCATAAAATACCAAAGTGAATGATGAACTACATGAAGGCCAACAATTTAAAATAGTTAGCGCATCAGATTCAGATGCCATTGAATGCTTTGTATTTATAATTATAATTAAACTACAAGACAGGCATAAAACACAAGCTGTACAAAAGCTCCTATGGATGGAAATGCGCATTATACTGATGGGTCGCTGTCTCACATTTCTTAATGGACTCACGTTACTTAAAAATGTACAAGGACTCACTTCTGTGGCACCAAAACTGTCTCGCTGAACCCTCTCCCAAATATATCATCATTTCCTGATACTAGTATCTTTTGAAATTATGATAAAATCACATATCTGCAATTATAAACTCCTGTGGTTTGTCCGTTTGCTTTCAGTCAACAAAACACCGGCTTGGAAGGAAACAGAGATCCACCGTTCAGTTCAGTCGTTAAAAGACAAACTGCACTAACCAGGAAAAAAGACCTGAGATCATTCTGACCTAATCAGATGTTAAAGAAACCAAAGAAGACAGGAACATGAGCTGCAGTTCACACAAGACTATCATCACATGACTTCAAGAACTGGAATTTCCAACTTTCAACTTCATGGGTTAAAGACGTGGCAGGTTCACACAGGGTTAAGAACACAGACGGCTTTGAAATGAATGCAAATGACATGAGGGCATGTGAGGTGAAACCAAGAAAGACCCTCCTGTCCACAGAAGTCTTCTGGTGTCTGACAAATGTCTTTGTTCTGCAGCACACACCTGCAACACACACAACGTAGAAGTCTTCATGTATCGCTACAGTAATCAGTTCTCTGTTTCTCAGTTCAACACCACACTGTGCAGGGAGATACCAGTTTGGCCTGAGCGAGTGTTTAGGAGACGGTGTGTTGTTCTGTAGCCTGGAGAGAGACCCAGAGCAGGAGCCTTATCCATATCCTCCAGGATCGCCTTTCCTCTGCCTTCTCTGGCTCAGAAAATAACTGAATCAGCCTCTGAGAGATCTGAGATAAGCCAGAGCCAAGAGGTGTTTTTCCCTCGATGTACATCTGCCGGGGGAACAAACCTTGGCCTCGTTTCACAGCGGTTTGAAACAGGATTTGATAAAGAGATATTGTACTGCTGCCCGGTGAATTCTGGGCATTCCCCGAGACTATGACCCGTCTTTATGCACAACCTGAACACTCTCCCCTGTTGCTGGGAAAAATACAAGTTGCTTTCTCACAACGATGAGTTTCCTGATGGACATGCTACTGTGTTTGACCTTGCACTGTGTATGACCTTGCACTGTGTATGACCTTGCAGCTGCCTCCAGGGCATAATTCATGTTGTTGATACCAATGAGAGGACACACACTTCTTATCTCCTCACCTCTTCAGAAGAGCAACATTAGCGTGATGGGAATTCGTGCCTTTCCAGAGATGTCCCGACACCTTCCCGACACCTGCTGACGCCAAGGTGATTTACGACTTTGTTTGTTACCCCCTCACTTTAGACTATATACGCTTGATGTTACTTCCTGCTCCTTTGAGCAGCATACCTCATGTGAGTGAGTTGAACCATATCCTTGTATGTGACTTGACTCGGCTCCTTCTTGCAAGAATAAAATAGTACCTGATTATTGATTCTCAACCCGGTGTCGAGTGATATTTTCCTAACACCTGTATATCAACCTTCAGTAAGCACTAGCCGTCCTCGACTTGTGTCCGCGGCAACATTCTTTTTTTGATAGGACAGTGAGAGTTTCCACGCTGCCAACTTGAATCTGTTTCAGCAGGTCTTTCTTTGCCTTTTCATCCATTATTGTGATTTCATGTTTATTTGGAGCAACAAGTCGACAGGCAACTAACCCTCCACATATCGTTCTTATGTTCAACATTAATTCAGTCATCTTTTATGAGGGATAAGAGGACTTTAGGATCCGGTGCCTGATCCTAAAGTCTGAATTGAACACCGCCTGATTCAGGGGCTGCACTTTGATATTCTCCCAGATTAGTTGCAAGCAAACAGTGAACATGAAATACTTAGATCCTGAGACAGAATCTAATTCCAGTTGCACCTAAATCAAGTTTTTTTAAAAGCTGCATTCAGATGGCAATGGACTAGGTGCTACCCTCAGCATCACGCACCGGTCCTATCATATTAATGACTTGTCGATCTGTCAACATCTCTCTAACTGCTCCAGACTCATTCCTGCACCACTCTGTAAAAGAGAGCCTATTTGGGGGAAAGACCCTCCGACATCATCAGATCTCAGAATATAATATCTACCATCCCTCACACAGGAACCGAACAGCTCCTCTGTGCAGCCGAACAGGAGTCGACTGAGGATGTTGTCGTTAAAGTTTAAATCATGTTCTGAGCAATCCCTCTCCGTCTGTCCTTTATCGACCGGCCTGCTCCGCTGGATCCAGACCACATTTTCCCTCGTTGGGTTCGCTTGTCTTTGCTCAACTCATGACCTTTGCTGAGAGATAAAATAAAGCCAGCAGAGCGTGGAGCAGTGTCTGGCAGTGGGTACGCCCCCCCCTCATATTTGACTGCCAGCAGCACTCTGGCAGCCCTCGACTCAAAGCCATTACACAATGATGAGGTAGAAAGGCTTTTACAAGGGAAACAGAGAAGAGTGAGGGAAAGACAGAGAGACATGCAATGGAAAAAGGGAAGGACGCAGTGTAGCAGGATGGCATCGCTGTTAGAGAGGATAAGACACTTTGATTGCAGTGATTTGATCATATTTGACTGTTAAAACAACATATAGGATAAGTGCAGGAATATACTAACAAAGGACTGGCTTCTCTAAAGCCAGCTGAGTAGCACTTGAAATGTTTGGCTCTATGAAACCTGATGTACTTTATGATTCTGTTTTCTTCAAGGTTGTGTCTTCCTGGTCGATTGTACTTATTGTAAGTCGCTTTGGATAAAGGCGTCAGCTACATGTAATGTAATGTAATGTAATGTAATGAGTCAGCACTTTAAACTTCTTAAAACGGTTGAAAACTGGACAAACTGTCCGTAATGAAACTCACAGAGAAGAGAGGTTAGAGCTGGAGGGCATCTGAGGGGAAAACTAGAAAACGTATTTTGTGAAATTATGATCCAACTTCTATGCATTACACGCCATATTCTCAAAATAGCTTGTGTCATTTTAGGGTAAAATAGTTACAAAATGATATAACATTGTGTACAAATCAGTAAATGAACACTTTTGATTACTTAAAAACACAGATTTCAGATCTGCCATTGCCAGTATCTATAAGGTACTAAATGGCCCTTGCATTCCTTACAGATAGGAGTTCCAGGCCTCGTAACGCACTGTGATGTCCTCTAATAACAGTAAAGTGTGATTAACCTCCATCATAAAACCCTGCAACGACACGCTCAAGTATCCCTGCATCTTTAAAACGGCTCTCTTGGTTTGATCTAAAAGGTTATGAGGTGTGTTTAATCTGGTGGAGCTTCAGCTGCCGGGCTTCCTCTCTGAGTGTTGTGATCTCATAAGGCTGTGAATGTGTGAGCATCAACAAACACTACGACTGTGTCAGAGCCCCGCAATATAACATCAGTACACTCAGCTGTGAAAGGGCTAGGGACATAACAATAATGTCTAGCCCAGGGGCGTCGCCTGGACCTGAACACATTCGGGGCTTAGCCCACGGGGGCGCTACAGAGGAATGTTCTACTGCAACACTCCCCACACGCACACACAGTACACCCGCGACTGCTACAATGAAGGCTCGATAATCAGCTCACGGCATATAGGCAGGGGTAGAGTGCTATTTTTTATGAGTGGGGGGCGGACTTCACCTCATCTAGGGGGGTCCGGGGGCATGCTCCCCAGGGAAGATTTGTGTTTAAATATTGAAGTTGAAAGCATCAATCTGGTGCACTTTGAGAGCAACATTAAGAGATCTATGGATACATCTCTCAGGACCTAGATGAAACAGAACTGGAAACAGATTGACTTTTTCTTTATGGATATTTTACAAATCACTCTCCTTTCAAACTGTATTCTTGTTTTACTGCCATATAGACTATAATGATCATATGAAGGTGTGCCGCGGAAATAATCTTTTGAACAATTTGTGACCAAACCGTTTGAGACCCACTGAGATAACGGCGCATTCACACGAACCTTGTATGGTCCGGTTGAATATAACCCTGGTACGTTTAGCCGCTTGGTGCGGTTCGTTTGGGTCGGTGTGAACGCAGACCTCTGAAGTGAACTAAACAACCAGACTCTGGTCCGCTAAAATAGGTGGTCTCGGAGCGCTTGCATGCGAACTCTGGAGCGGTTCATTGCTGGTGTGAACGCAGTCCGCATCAAAACATAGGAAGCGTAGTATTTACCTGTCACAAGAACGCGGATGTCTTCAAAAATCTTTAGAGAAAGAGTCTTTCAAGACATCCAAAGAGTGAAGCAGAAGGAAGTGCTGAACAGTGTCGTAAAGTAAAAATGCTCCATCAACAACATAAAAGTAGGAACACCTGTCGTCGGTGAAACGCCCCTCCTGACTGCAGAACGCCTCTCATTACGTTATAATGTTTTTAACGGACGTTGTCTGATTATATAATCATATGCGCGAGCCGCTAGTGTCTGTTGATCTCCAGATGAACAGCTGCATGAGAATAACCTGTCGAAAGTGCCGATGCTCCATGGCGGAGGCTCCGGTAGAAATTGCCGGGATTTGCGTTTTTAACCCCTTAATGTCTGACCAATGGGTGAACAGCATTTCCGTGCACATGACTTGTGTTTAAAGTTGATAGTCTGTTTGAGTTTTGCCCGTGTGAACGCAAACCGAACCTTCTGAGAAATGAAACAATGCAACAAACTGTCGTCGGGTGCGCACCAGAGAGCGGACTATTAGGTATCTAACTATCTAAACCCTCAGAGAGTCCTTTACCTGAGCCTCTCAGTTTGAGAGGAGAGGACTCTCCTCCAGCTTGTTGTGGAACAAACAGCTCCTTATGTCCGTTAGTGCAGCTAGCTGACCAGATGCTAACAACACGGTCCCTGCTGGCACCGGTCTCGGCTAGCTCTCGAGAGGAGAGAGGAGAGAGAGCGAGGCGCGAGAGAGAGAGAGAGAGAAGAGAGAGCAGAGCGAGAGCAGTGCTAGACGAGATCTTCTCTCTCTCTCTCTCTCTCTCTCTCTCTCTCTCTCTCTCTCTCTCGCCTCTCTCTCTCTCTCTCTCTCCCTCTCCTCTCTCCTCTCTCTCTCTCTCTCTCTCTCCCTCTCTCTCTATCAACACTAAATGCGCTATTGCCACACACACACAGAGCCGAGCTTGAATGACACAAGCACACGTGTATTTCCATGCAACTCTCTGATTGGTCTGGTGCCTTCCTCTGTTGCATTCACTGAACACGGGAAATTACAGTCCTACCGTCCTCTCTTGAGTCATCATGAAGTTCACGTAAAGCACGGTCAATGTATTATATTATTGAGGAAGAATTGTCCGGGGCTACAGAAAAAAAGCCCCGAATGCCCAGGCCAGGCGACGCCACTGGTCTAGCCATCTAAGGACTGTATGCTACAGAATACACGATACTAACGAGAGTAAGTGGCTGCTGTTATAAAACACTTTGTATCATGGAAAGTTTGAATCATAATGCATGTGTTATGATGTGTTACTACATGTAAGCACCATTTAAATCAACTTGATACCAAACATATTGTTGTCTTTACCGTATGCTATTACAAGAAGGCAGCTCATCACTAACAAGATGACTACAGTTTATGATTTGTTTAAAAATGTCTTCTACTAAAGCTCTCTGACTTAAACACTGATTATTGTTCTGTGTGTGTGTGTGTGTGTGTGTGTGTGTGTGTGTAGTTAGCTATGCTTGTTGTGTGTCCTAGGTCCTGCACTTAGTTGTAAAATAATAACGTGTTCTCATACTGTAGGAAGGAGTACGATGACACAGGGTTGGCGTTTTAAACTCAACAAAACTCGGAGTATTTTGCTTTAGTTGTGTTTCGTGCTATTTATAATTGTCTTGAGCCGTTTATTTATAAACCTTGGGACTCTGCTTCACTTCCATCGACCGGGCCAAGAACACATGGCTTACTCGCAACTGAGAGGCAAAGAGAGAAAGAGGGAAAGACGGCCAACATAAAACTCTGAATGACCTCAAAGTCTCTCTCTCTCTCTCTCTCTCTCTCTCTCTCTCTCTCTCTCTCTCTCTCTCTCTCTCTCTCTCTCTCTCTCTCTCTCTCTCTCTCTCTCTCTCTCTCTCTCTCTCTCTCTCTCTCTCTCTCTCTCACACACTCAACACTCACACACACACACACACATCCGTCAGAACTGGAAAATTGAGTTCTGAATTGGGTTTTGTGATTTATTGTGAAACATAGTGTAGACCATGCCCACTTCTGGTTTTCAAAGTTAACCCCCCCCCTCTTTCACTTTTATATAGACGCATAACATCTGGTATGCATATACAACATTCGTAGACGAACAAAAAAGCCTCTTGGAGGTATATCGGAAAACGTACAGGAAGTCGGCTATTTTGGGAATTTCACGTTTGATGGTTTTTGGCTGATTAATTGTGTTTTTCTGGCTCTGTAACAAAACAAACTTTAACCGATCGACTTCAAATGTGGTCAGGACCATTATGCATTTCAAGATTCAAAGTGTTATTATCATAACAATAAAGCCCACGGCACAGCCGAAGCCCAGGGTTCACCACCAACCGCTTCACTATCTACCAGACTTCCCCCCCTCAGCGTCACACAACGCCAACTCTGGCTATCAGAAGCTCTATATCATTATTTTCCGTTCATTTGCTCCTACCTGTTTCTCTTCCTGATCCCCATGTTTTTCTCAAGTCAGTCCACCCCTCAGTGTGGCTCTGACAGATGACAGGTCAGAGGTCATGTGGTTGTAATTAGGAGAGCAGCCTCGGCCCTCCGGCCTGCTTCCTGTCTCTGATCCTCGAGCTAACAGGCTTCACAACCCAAACAACACCGTCTTTAACCGTCTCAAACATTCATTATGTCCTTCCTCACAACACGCCGACTTCCCTCCTGATCACTTACATACCTGCAGAAATACGTAGCCGCAGGAATGCTAACGGCATCGTTTTGGTACTGATACTGACAGTATCTACTGAGCCGCACATCTTGTGACCCGGAGGATTACTAGTCTGTTCAGAGGTGATACTCCACTGTTTCCTGTTTTACGACATCCAACTTCTTCTGGTCCGTTTCTTTACAGGCGGCTCTTGTTTCCAGGTCTGGTCTTGAACGCTCACTTTTCCAAGTGGTCTGTCTGTTTAAAGTTTAAAGAGTGTTGCGCTTTGAGACCTGTGTTTACATCGTAAGAACCATCTCAAAGAGGGGAGCAGATGTCCATTTACGGTATGGACTGTTGGAGGAATAAGTTCCAGTTCAAGTCTGTTAGCTGATTTCTTTGCTTCCTCAAGGCCTTTACACACCGGGAGCATTTCTTTAGATCAAATCATAATCATTCAATCAAACCTAAAGTTGAATCGTTGGAGACCTGTATGTACGTCCTTAACTTTGGGGTCAACTTGAGCGTGTTCAGAGGATTACTTTGGACAACTGGGTAATGATGTATCTGACAGGAAATAACAAAACAAGCCTGTAATACAATTTCTAGTCCTTGTGTTGAAGACTGAACAGTTTATCAACGTCTCATTGGACGATCCATCAGCGATTGAGTCATGGATAGGAATTGCTTTGACAAAGGTATCAGAATAACTTGACTTGTTCCTGGTATATATCACTCCAAGAACAGGCAGTATGAAATGCAACTCAAACGGGCAAATATGGAGAAATACCAACAATTAACACGAATACTATCAAACGTTCTCTTTACGAAACATCTCGGCGCTGTGAACTGAAGTGTATCGATTTTTTGGAAGGATGCAATCTTAATTTCTTATTACGTTTATCTCCTGTTCCTGTCAAGTTTAAATCCTGTTGCTTTGGTAAGTGGTATTTGCAAACAGCGTCTCAAACGACCCCTATGCAAGAGCTGTGTCACATAAACCTTTGTCTGTATTTCCTGTAATTTATTTCACCTTTTCTACAGTGAACTTTTGCAATTTACTTTGTCAATAAAACAGTCTGTGGTTCTGAAAGGCCTGTGCTCACATCCTTCCATAAGCCTCGTTAGCTACTGTCAACACTCTGCAGGGATAATTGCAGGAGATTTTACGCCACTTAATTATTTATTGTTAAACAGGATTAAGTGAAACCTCGACTTGTTTTCTGCAGTCTTGTAAAGGTTGTGTTGATTGGGCTGCAACTGAGCGCATGTAGGTAAATCACAGCACGTTACTTTAACGGGAAACAAAGTGAGTATAAATACACGCACAAGCTGGTTTTTGTATTAGTTCGGCTTTGATTGAATCAGATTTAAAGGGTCATTTGAGAGTTCATATTTTCTCCTGGATTATTATGCCGTTTTAACGTTCGCAATATGGTGGATGTTCTAAATGAACATAAAACACAATTTCAACAAACCTTATTGGAAGAAAGCAGTGGCGAACCGTGTCTATCACATCTGAACCTTCTGTAGACACACACACCCCCGCTACACATCAATATCTGATTGGTTGATCGAAACTGTCAGTCCAAATGTGCGCTCTCATTCAGTGCAACGTCCAGGGCATTCGATCAAGGATGTAGAATACCTGGTTGAAGGATATTCTACCCAGAGACCCAGAACAAGATCTGATTGGTTGCTTTCTAACACAAACCCACTGAAATGCGTAGTGCATGGTCCGAGAAGGACAAACAACACAGATACCATTCTCATTTATTCATTTTATTACATTTTATTTATATAATTAAATCGATGTTTTGTTGGTTTTATCTGAGTGTTCCAGGGTGTTCTCTGAACACCTTGAAGGCCCTGACGGTTCGCCACTGGAAGAAAGATATAAATAGATTGATTGTTTCTTACGTTATTGAAGTTATGTGAATTTACTTCCGCTGTTTTGGACACCATGGTTGCATCTCAATGCTTGATGGGTTTCTTTTGTCACCTGATCGAATTCATGTCCACTAACGCTCCCTAACAATTCACCTTTTCATGTGACCAGTGTGTAAATATTGAGTCGTATGAAACCTAAGTTAGAGCAAACTAAACTGGGCCAGATTTCACGCCTAAGTGCTCCGCCGCTCGTTAAACCGACAGCTTGTGTCGAACAGTCTGCTGATGATCCAGGAAAACGTTCAGATGTCCCGCTCAGTTTACCAACAGAGATTTTTAGATCTCCACTCATGGCTTAAAGTATTCACAACGCAGCAGTCTGCCTCCCCTCGAGCGAGCCTCCCGCAGGACGGCATCACAGCTAATGGGGAGATACGCCCAGCAGATGGAGCTGGCATGAGCGCAGACCCATCCCTCTTTGAGGCGGCTTTCTTTCTGCTGGCTGGTTTGTTTTGGAGAGTTTGATGATTTTTGGGATTGAATCATTTCCCTCTTGGATTTCGAGCACTTTGTGAGCCAAGTCCTACATGGTGTCATTTGTAAAGAATTAGAAAGCAGAGGATCAGTTTCCTGCAGGAATGTGATGATGTGATTTGTGGTAAAGGGAAAACACATTGTGACACATTAATGAAACATAGATTTCACTTTTCATTCTGAAATGTTTAATATTTCATAATCAAGTGTCTGTTTGTCGCTCAGTGAAACAGAACAAGTAGATACTTGGTTAATGAGGAAGGGAACACACAGTCCAGCCCTGACAGCATGAATGCTAGCACAGACATTGACTATAAGGTACGATGGCCGCCAGGTGCAAACGCGCCAAAGTCATACAGACAGCTTCTATACAGCTATTTACATAAACTGCTCTGCAGCTTGGAGCCTCTGTAAGAATACATCAGAGTTTATCATCAACATCCCAATGAATTCCTGCTCTGGGAAGTAAAGCACCTTTTTCATTTTGATACATTGGCATACATTTAGGTTTGAGGGTCAGTTCAGCACAAATACAGAAAGATAAAACCCAACTTCTTCCATCTAGAGGTTTAACTCCTTTAGCAACATTATGTAAATGACAACAGTCAAAGCTTCTCCAACAAGAACCAACAAGAAACATATTTCCTCTCGGTTGATATGCAAAGTTTCAAACATGCTGTTTAACATTTACATAAAACGAACTTGTGAGGGTTCGAAGAAACCATGGCTTAAAATACAGTAACTGATGAGTTTTGGTGAACTGACCCTTAAAGCCATTCTGACGTTTGCTGAAGGTCTGACAGCTGTCTGTCCGAACACATTTGAGTCTGACAGAAGCTCTTTATAAACACAACTGATAGGCAACTTCGAGCGATAGAATTACTGACAAAGCACTTATATACTAATAAAGGACTGGCTTCTCTAAAGCCAGCTGAGTAGCACTTGAAATGTTTGGCTCTATGATACCTGATGTACTTTATGATTCTGTTTTCTTCAAGGTTGTGTCTTCCTGGTCGAATGTACTTATTGTAAGTCGCTTTGGATAAAAGCGTCAGCTAAATGCAATGTAATGTAATGATAGCACGGATAGAAGATTCCTGATGCGTGACACAACTTGTGTTTCAACACAAGGTCCCTGAAAGGAGAGGGAAGACGCCCGAAGAGGAGAAGTGAGTGGCTTTGTACAAAAGTGGATTTCTAGTGCAAAGCAGGTCACTTACATTGATTCCTAAAAGTTTAGTTTATGATTTAGTCACCTTGTGTTACCTCACGTTTTCTTGACGAGATCAAGGTATCGAGGTTGAAGAAAGAAAAAAGAGTTTGAGATCTGCCCAAAAGTGGAATAAGACAAAACTGAGAACAAATAAAAATCTGAATTCCAACTTTAATCGCAAAATTATAACAAAAAGGATTATTACTTGTTTCACAAATTCGGAGAGAAAAGTTTGAATTATCCGAATAAAGTCTGGATTTTGAAGGAAAAAGTTTGAAATCGTACTTTAATCGAAAATTATAACAAGTATTTTTTCTTATTTTAATTTCAAAATGGATAGAAAAAAAACACTGACTTTATTCTGAGATTAAAATCCTGAGAAAAAAAACTTTTTTCTCAAAATCATGAGAAAAAAGTCAAGATTTCGAGAAAATATCAGAATTCTGACTTAGATCTTGAACCTGTTTTACTTTTGGTTCCTTATATTCCTGTCCAGGCTGAACGTTATATTAAAACAAAGTTATCTTCTCTCCTCGGCGTGAAGACCCAATAATCCCAGCGATTACTCTTTTTATAATCCCCTTCGTCCCAGTCTCATTGGGCGCTCGGTGCCACCAGGTATCCGTTGAAGGTGATGTAAACGTCCACGTTGTCGCTGTACACGGCGTTCTCCCGCTCCCTCTTGTAGAGTCGCACCCACACCTCGTCGTTCAGACTCAGGTCCATCATCACACTCTGGCTCTGCATGATGGACCTCTCGCTGGGCTGGGCGTACAGGATCACCTGCTCCTTGTCGTTGTGCATCAGGTGCAGGTACGTCTCCTTGAAGTTCCAGGTGTGGATGTTCACGTTGAAGAAGTAGATCCCGGGCACGTAGCAGTAGAACTTGCCCTTGAACATGTTGAAGTGCTCGTACAGGTTGACGAACACCGTGTCGAACACCAGCGCCGTGTAGTACTCGAGGCTGTGCAGGGACTTCCGACGGCCCACGGAGAAGGAGGACTGGGGGATCTTACAGGCGTCTCCTGGGACACCTTGATGGCCTTTGGTGCCTTTAGGGCCCAACGGTCCTCCGTGGCCTGGAGGTCCCTCTAAACCAGGTTTACCAGGGGTACCCTTATCGCCTCGGTCTCCTGCATCACCTGTGAGGATGAGAGGAGGCAGGTGAGAGGTGCAGACAGACACATGGAAGTTCGTAGATGTTCTGAATGTAAATTATGTTTTAATTCCTGCAACTTCTTTAAACACTGTTACGTTAATCCGTTTCCCATCATGCATTGTTGTCAACTACACTTTAAATGTTGTTCTTGACGGCACAGATTAACTTACAGGTTTGACATCTAATTAGATGATACAATGCAAGAGATTCCATTGTTGATCATTCTAATAGATTTGGCTGAAATACTTAGGCTAACTTTTATGCACCATATAGGATTTTCTAGGTTAAGAGTTCTCTAATTATCAAACAGATCTGAGACAAAACAGAAGCATTCATTCAGACAAAAACACAAAGCCATCTAGCTTCTTCGTCTCTCATTATGGAAACACATCCAGAAATAGAAACAAGTTGCAGCGAAGCTTTGACATTATTCATTCTAAGTCCTACTTTTAAATCCGAGGGAATTCAGTTAAAGCGATGCTTATCTTATTTATGTTCCTCTCAGGCACCGTGGGACAAAATGTTCAGACAGATATATGTGAGGAGGATCTTTGTGGAAAAAGTAAACTGTGTTAAGATTCAAGGAGACAAGGCCATTTATATATAATCTATCAACTTAGAGTTCCACTGAGCACCAGCAGGAATTGCACTGACATTGATGATATCTATAACTGAAAGAGGGAAGACATTTTCCAAAAGGGAGAGAAGAACGACGTTTGATGTTTGAGAGAAAACTCCCCTAAAAGCACAGGGATTTTAGGCTTTGTAGACCATTTACATGCACTTAAACCAATAGAAGACACTACAGTGGGGGGGGAACCCCAGAAACCAGAACAGGTCCTGTTGAACTTTGGATCTTGTTTGTTGTTTGACTCGCAAAACACAACACAGCAGCTTTTAGGCATGATACAACTTTTTTTCGGCTTGGCCCTGATTCTTTGTTTTCACCAGAAAGTGGGCGGGGCCGTAATTCCTCCAGCTGGTGACGTAGCGCTGCTCTCATCTACAGAAGTCGTAAGAGACTGTTTTATATATTAAGGTCCATGTAGTAGAACCTTTATTTATCCAGGAAAATCAATTAAGAACAAATTCTTATTTACAATGATGACCTGCCCGGAGGCACAGGCTTCCTGAGGGGATGGGGTTTGGGAGGATGTGGTTGCTCTGCCGTCTCGGACCAGCAGCCCCTCTGAGTCGGGTAACCCACACAGGAAGAAGCCTCCCTCGCCTCCTGGAGCCTGGAGGTAAACATCAGCCATCCTCTAAATGATCTGCCCACGTCTGACCACGCTAACAGAAGCTTAGCACCACCTCCCATACAGACATGGGACTGATCCTTTATCACGAACAGAAACAACCTCGTGCTCCTGCAAGGTCCTGACATCTCCTTCTCTCTGTGATGTACGAATACTGAGGTACCAATAGAAATGGTTGTATATGTGTAACAATTGTCCATGTGCATTTATTATAATCACACAAATTCTGTGTTCTGTATTTAATAAGTCTGTGTTCTGTATTTACTAAACATTAAATACCTGACTAGGTCTGAAATCAGTGGGCGGAACATGCAACATTCAGTCGGTGTACACAGACCATTATTTTGGTTACCCTTTATATTGTATCCCTAAAGTTTTCCTCTTCCCTTTTTCTCGATGTGTTCCACGGGAGAGGAGTCGAAGTATATGTATATGTTATCGACTGATTTGTTATATATCGGTTGTCAGTGAATGAACGGAGATCGGCTCGACGGTATGCTGACTCGGGTCTCATCCTTCAACAAAAGAAACGCAACGCAGACACCGGTTACATATGGAATAAAAGTTAGTTAAAGAATCAAATGTCCTATACGGTCTCTCCAGAGGAATTACAATGAATCCAATCACTATATGTTAAAGCTGAAGGACAGCAGATATGAGGTCCAGCTGATAAACACATCTTTTAAGGCTTACTGACTGCAGGATCTAAGAGAGTGCATTTCGCAACTCAACTGAACTCAAGCCAACCTCCTGAATGTGTTCACGCTGTGTAAATACGATTTACTGCGTTGGATGGAGATGTGATGTCTAATCTGTGTGGGTGCAGAGTCTCTTTACAGTCCATGGCCGTGGGTTCTGCTTTCAGTTCAGAGATGAGGCTCTTTAACCGCCGTACTGTCTGAGGGACTGAGATTATGGTGGTCTTAATGCAATCATCGCAGCTTCGGGGGAACACTCTCACACACATTTAAAGCAGAATAAGTTGTTTTCCAGTCTGTGAGTCACAGAGGAGAAAGAGAGCACAACTGTGTGTGTGTGTGTGTGTGTGTGTGTGTGTGTGTGTGTGTGTGTGTGTGTGTGTGTGTGTGTGTGTTTTTGCCACATATGAACGTTCAGTGCCAGTATCTGTTGAGACCTCCCTTATCGCACAGCTGCAATACAGTGACATTGTTATATAATGTTTTATTGCCTCATGTGGTTTGAAGAGTAACATCTGACACATGTCAATAACAAGGAACACACACATTAGTCATGTGACTCCCATTTCCTTCATGGTTACAGTAACTCCCGGCGTGCATTGGTTTAGCAGCAGGAAAGTGTACGGTGTCCGACAGGTGCAACGGGACACTAAAGAGTGACGCACACAGCTGGAGACCAGGGGACACTAACGAGTGACGCACACAACTGGGAGACCAGGGGACACTAAAGAGTGACCCACACAGCTGGGAGACCAGGGGACACTAAAGAGTGACGCACACAGCTGGGAGACCAGGGGACACTAACGAGTGACGCTGGCAGACCAGGGGACACTAAAGAGTGACGCACACAGTTGGGAGACCAGGGGACACTAAAGAGTGACGCACACAGCTGGGAGACCAGGGGACACTAAAGAGTGACGCACACAGCTGGGAGACCAGGGGACACTAAAGAGTGGCGCACACAGCTGGAGACCAGGGGACACTAAAGAGTGACGCACACAGCTGGGAGACCAGGGGACACTAAAGAGTGACGCACACAGTTGGGAGATCAGGGGATACTAAAGAGTGAGGCACACAGCTGGGAGACCAGGGGACACTAACGAGTGACGCTGGCAGACCAGGGGACACTAAAGGGTGATGCACACAGTTGGGAGACCAGGGGACACTAAAGAGTGACGCACACAGCTGGGAGACCAGGGGACACTAAAGAGTGACGCACACAGCTGGGAGACCAGGGGATACTAAAGAGTGACGCACACAGCTGGAGACTAGGGGACACTAAAGAGTGACGCACACAGCTGGGAGACCAGGGGACACTAAAGAGTGACGCACACAGCTGGGAGACCAGGGGACACTAAAGAGTGACGCACACAGCTGGGAGACCAGGGGACACTAAAGAGTGGCGCACACAGCTGGAGACCAGGGGACACTAAAGAGTGACGCACACAGCTGGGAGACCAGGGGACACTAAAGAGTGACACACACAGTTGGGAGATCAGGGGATACTAAAGAGTGACGCACACAGCTGGGAGACCAGGGGACACTAAAGAGTGATGCACACAGCTGGGAGACCAGGGGACACTAAAGAGTGACGCACACAGCTGGGAGACCAGGGGACACTAACGAGTGACGCTGGCAGACCAGGGGACACTAAAGAGTGACGCACACAGTTGGGAGACCAGGGGACACTAAAGAGTGACGCACACAGCTGGGAGACCAGGGGACACTAAAGAGTGACGCACACAGCTGGGAGACCAGGGGACACTAAAGAGTGACGCACACAGCTGGGAGACCAGGGGACACTAAAGAGTGGCGCACACAGCTGGAGACCAGGGGACACTAAAGAGTGACGCACACAGCTGGGAGACCAGGGGACACTAAAGAGTGACGCACACAGCTGGGAGACCAGGGGACACTAAAGAGTGACGCACACAGTTGGGAGACCAGGGGACACTAAAGAGTGGTGCACACAGCTGGAGACCAGGGGACACTAAAGAGTGATGCACACAGCTGGGAGACCAGGGGACACTAAAGAGTGACGCACACAGTTGGGAGATCAGGGGATACCAAAGAGTGACGCACACAGCTGGGAGACCAGGGGACACTAAAGAATGACGCACACAGCTGGAGACCAGGGGACACTAAAGAGTGACGCACACAGCTGGGAGACCAGGGGACACTAAAGAGTGACGCACACAGCTGGGAGACCAGGGGACACTAAAGAGTGACGCACACAGCTGGAGACCAGGGGACACTAAAGAGTGACGCACACAGCTGGGAGACCAGGGGACACTAAGGAGTGACGCACACAGCTGGAGACCAGGGGACACTAAAGAGTGACGCACACAGCTGGGAGACCAGGGGACACTAAAGAGTGACGAACACAGCTGGGAGACCAGGGGACACTAAAGAGTGACGCACACAGCTGGGAGACCAGGGGACACTAAAGAATGACGCACACAGCTGGAGACCAGGGGACACTAAAGAGTGACGCACACAGCTGGCAGACCAGGGGACACTAAAGAGTGACACACACAGCTGGCAGACCAGGGGACACTAAAGAGTGATGCACACAGCTGGAGATCAGGGGACACTAAAGAGTGACGCACACAGCTGGGAGACCAGGGGACACTAAAGAGTGGCGCACACAGCTGGAGACCAGGGAACACTAAAGAGTGACGCACACAGCTGGGAGACCAGGGGACACTAAAGAGTGACACACACAGTTGGGAGATCAGGGGATACTAAAGAGTGACGCACACAGCTGGGAGACCAGGGGACACTAAAGAGTGATGCACACAGCTGGGAGACCAGGGGACACTAAAGAGTGACGCACACAGCTGGGAGACCAGGGGACACTAACGAGTGACGCTGGCAGACCAGGGGACACTAAAGAGTGACACACACAGCTGGGAGACCAGGGGACACTAAAGAGTGACGCACACAGCTGGGAGACCAGGGGACACTAAAGAGTGACGCACACAGCTGGAGACCAGGGGACACTAAAGAGTGACGCACACAGCTGGGAGACCAGGGGACACTAAAGAGTGACGCACACAGCTGGGAGACCAGGGGACACTAAAGAGTGACGCACACAGGTGGGAGACCAGGGGACACTAAAGAGTGACGCACACAGCTGGCAGACCAGGGGACACTAAAGAGTGACACACACAGGTGGGAGACCAGGGGACACTAAAGAGTGACACACACAGCTGGCAGACCAGGGGACACTAAAGAGTGACGCACACAGCTGGGAGACCAGGGGACACTAAAGACATGCTTGCTATGGACACTCCGTCTTATCTTTGGTGCTCATGGTAAATAGATGAAAGACTGAAAATCAACCCTAAAGACAGCCCTGTTCTGCGTCACTGTAGTTCAATAGGGTTGAGTGCATGTGAACGGTCTGCAATGGCGTAAATCCCAATGTTCCCTCCCCTAATCCCGCGTACACCTGCCACCATGCAGAAGTAGAATGTATCCTCAAAAGGCTATAATTAAAAGTGTCTTTCTTCCTCCTCGTCCTCTTCACATCCTCTTCCTGGCTTCGGCTTCGGCACGATGACGTCTAAATGAACCGTGAACACAGAGCTAAACGTCTACGGGTTCTTTTGTACAAAACAAAATCACGTGAACGCCCCAACAAAGAAATGTGATACATCAATAAGCCACTCTGCATAGCGCCTGTGTTATTAGGTCGTCTTGTTCCTTTGAAAATGTTGAAAAGACATTGATTTTGAAAGTGCTTCCAGGTCTTTCTAAGAGCCTCGTTTCCTTTTCAATTATTGCTTTTGTATCAATTCCACTTCACCACGAATGCATGATTACACATCCACGGCGCCCTTCCCTCTCCATCATACGTGATTCCTCTTCTGACTGAATAGTCGCCGCGCCCGACACACAGCCATCTGGGGAAGCAGAAGCTCACATCTGATTGAGAAAATGTAGCTCAAAGCAGGAAAATGGATTGATGAAAGAATGTGCAACTGCAACCCTGAAGTGAAGCTGCTTGATCGTAGTGCTGAGGAACTGAACAATAACACAGGAAGTTTTATTCACGCTCATCTTAACCAGTTTAGCCCTGAGCCAGTTCTTCAGGTCTCAGGCTCGAAAATGACATTCCCAGAACAAATGACCATATCTTTCCTTCTAAAAGGGTTCAATTAATAATCTTTGTTCTCAAAGTAATGATAAACCTGTGAGTTGGATGTAGAAGAGTCAGAATCAATATAGATGTTTTTTATTTTAAAGAAAATTCAGATTGAACACAGTAAAAAACTGTAAATTATAGTGTCCGTCCAAAAGATATTTTTTACTTATAGTGAAAACTACCCTTGGATGATGGTAAGGTAGACTAAAAGCTTTAGGAATCCAAAGTACAACATATATTAAGTACCCTGTATCGAGATTGATGCGAAACAAGTCACATTTGATCTTTTTAGAGAGATTTAGAAAAAAAAACTCCACCTCTGAGGTGATTTGGGTGGAAATGGGGGTTTTACCGTTTCTCTGGAACCCATTGGTCGATTTTGGTGATTGACATCTCTTTCTGACCGTTAGAGCCAATAGAATCGAAGGGGAATCTCCCCACACACACACATGGTAAAACAAAAAGGTGGGGGCTTCGTGCACTCAGTTTTGCTCCAGAGTGAAGCTGTCTCTAGCTCTGACTTCGAGAAACGGAAAAGCAGGTTTATTGCTTATGGATTATCAGAAATCATTCAAAGGGACACAGACACATCGGATTAACCTATGGATTAACTTCAGCAGCGTTTTTATCGTTTTAATGCCATTGAAGACAACTTTTGACCAGACTACCACACAGGTGAGCCATGCTAGCGTGTTTAGCTACCTAGCGCCATATGTTTTGATGTCTGTTCTTGTTATTATCTCCGAGAGTTCGTATCATTGAGTGATAATAAAGGTACCCCTCGATTCTGTGTCTCCTCACGATGTATTGTTGGATGTGCTAATATAAATAATAAGGTTTTGTGAGTGAATTTCGGTGCAGTCATCTGTTAGCATTTTTCACTCGTTGCTAATTCAGAGGCTCAGTGTTAGCATTGTGGTTTTTTTTGTTGATAAAATGATCAGTTAGATGAGTTTTCTTTCCGTTACATGGATATAAAACATTCATAGTTTATTAAATGAACATGCCCTCAGACACTGTTTCCTGCAAGATGTTGCGGCAGTACCCCGGTACCGGAGTCTCTCGGGCTTAACAGGTCTCCTATCATGCAAAATACACTTTTTGATGTCTTCTCTACATCACCATGTGTCCCCGGCGTGTCCGCGGCGTGTCGGAGCTGATCCAGAGTTGCTGCGTCATGACGACATTACTAAAATGTGGGCGGGCTTTACCCCCACGGGCCAATCAGAAACGTTGCTATCAGAAACAATGAGACGTGTTCTGGAAGTAATATGGTCTGTGTTTACATTAGCATGCTAACACTCAGAGCTAACCTGTGCTGGAGAGAGTCTGTGTGAAGAAGCAGTTTCAGAGTGAATCCTTGATGTGGTTTGGAACATAATATGGCGTTTAATCACGGCAGCATTTAGCTGAGTTTCTGGGTAAAAGCATGAGCTCTCCTCTCTTTTTATTTGTTTGAATCAGCACTTTAGTAACAGGTTGAAATAGAGGGATATGAAGCTAGAACAGGTCATCTGTTTGGTATTTTGAGCAAAACACTTCATAGACATGTTTTTTATATATCTGAGACCTATAATATACGTCTACAAATAGTATAATAGGAGGCCTTTAATCGTAGTTCTTTAGAAACTGCTAATAAAACAGGAAGTAGTATTAAACTTAATCTAAATATGACCTGGTAGCTAACAGAAGCTAACCGGTACCTTTGAGGATGGTCATGTTGATGACGGTGCGGACCTCAGGCATCTGGTACTGGCTGGAGCCTGCTGGCGGCTCTGGGTATTCACAGCAGCGTCTGCAGAGTCTGGAAGGAGATCTGGAGGGGGGGGGGACGCTGAAGACCAGAGGGAGGAGCAAGAGCAGCCGCAAACACACCGCCGCCAACATGGCTGTCACTACCTGGGAGGGGAAGGAAGCAGAAAGGAAGGAGAGGACGGTGAAGCTATTCCCATGATGAGGCTCGCCAGAGGGGCGCAGAGCCTCGCTGCGATAATAGTGAAGTCTCTACTGCTAGCTTGCACCGCTTCATTCAGCTGTCTTTTGATTGGTTGTTTGTTGACTGCCCTCAATTGCAGCTGGTCCTTATTGCAGCGTGAAAGAGTGACATTTAACTCACTCCTCTTTCATGGTTTTGAGTAAAGTGTCTGTATAGCGACAGGCTGAGGCCGGGCCTGGTTGCAATTGTATGACACGCTATCAAAGAAGTACGTGCTGAGATCAAAGTTGCGGTGGATAATTTAATGAGAAATTAGATGATCAACTTAGTACAACATAGAAATTGTAATAATAACCAAAGCAATCTTAAAGTTTGCCGAAAACTAAAGATACAACGAGCCTCTCTTCCACGCACGACTCACGCAGGCGAACAGGATTATAATTCACATCCAAGCAACCCAAACCAACCCATTGCGATCACATACTAATATCTTATCATAATAAACCATTACCCAAATATAAACTAGTACAAAACTAATTTGTGTTAAAAGAAAATATATGACTTTGTAAGTTTCATAGCTCCTACAGTATGAGGCAACATGGTTCTATTTAAGCTGCTGGCTGGTTTGAAACTGAGCTGCCTATTCACTCCCAGAAGTAGGGAGGGTGTGATTGATGTCTCATTTGTGGTCCTATAAACACTACATTCAGTGGTAGCAAAAGCGCTAATAGTCTACTAGTTCCGCAGTCACCATAACGGGAGGACAACACATGTTCTTGGCTCATATATTTTACGCTTTCTTGGATTGGTTTGAGCGCTCCACAGAACTGTTGTTTTGAGTCACAGCAACCCAAACTAACCCGCCCTAAGTGCTCCAGGGTTTGGTTCATCTGGACTAAATAAGCCCGGTGTTAAAGCTCCCTGAAACCCATCACATAACAGATCATTGTCATGAGGCTCTTTCTTTACTCACTCAGTCACAAAAAACACTTTAGGGTCAGTTTTGAGTGCTTTTGGAAACATTCCTGTGGATAAGTGGCCAAGTTTCAGGACGGTTCCTAACAATAACAACAGAGCTCAAATAAATACCGACAGTATTCATCAGACATTGTCCTTTTGTATCACCAAGCAAATCTGTTCTCCTACTGCACCAATGTAAAACAATCAAAGAAATACGAATCTGCTATAGAGACATCATCCATTGATAAAAACAAGTCCTCCACATCTGTCTGGAATTATAGGAAACCACTAATTAGACAAGCTGGAAGACCAAGAAAGTAAGTTAATACAAATCAGCGTAAGGTAACTCCTGACTGATCTCAAACTATACATACTCTTTTCAATAACAAGGAGAGAAGCTGTAGACGTGGAAAAACAGTACCTCCACACACATCCCATCACCTACAGGACTACATTGGAAGTGACAACATGAGCCGACGTTTTAGATTCTCTCTGCATGAGTCACAGCCAGAAACACTTTCAAATACTTTTCCAAGGATGAAATGTGCGGTTAACCTTGACTGTTGGTCCAGCCACTCAATGTATATCTATGTGTTGTCCTGACACACTTTTCTGCAGCTACCCCAGCCATACCAACACATTGAAACCTGACAAAAGACACCGTTTGATACCCTGAGATCTTTCGTCATTTATCAGGATGTTGGTTACAAAGCCATTTATAGAATTTCTTTGGGACTATTTAAGACATATGGCACTCAGAGGATCCTTATGCCCAGAATCTGAATGCATATGTTTCTAACAATGGATAATCCTGGGGTGTGTTAACCTCCAACCCACCGAGTCACATAAGATAAAACTAGCTCTAGCATTTCTTTAAGCATCCTTACAATACTGAGTAACTGAGTAATTTGACTGTCTTTGTTTCCATCCAAACCGTTTTAGATTTGTTTGCAACAGACTGCCTTTCTGCCACTTCGATGAAGACAGGGTTGAAGTTACAAAGGGGTTTGAGTTGTTTCGCATAACGCAGCAACGTGGAGAATTTGACACCCAAAGAGACACTTACTTTCCTTTGGAGGAGACCAGAGCTAACAGGTGGAGTTAACTGTGTGCCAATGGAACATATGTAGGTTTAAGACACTGTTACATTGGCTCTCCATTTCAGAGGAAGCCTTCACTGTGTTTCCCAGCCAGTCCTTAGCATGGTGTATGCTGGGACAGGCGGTGGTGTTATCAGCTGCAGGGTGTTGTGGGACATGCAGTCCTTTTTCAGTCTGATGTATTTCTCTGTTTCTATTTATTTTCCTCCCACTCTTCTTTCTCCATCGTTTCCTTGCCATCTACACTCACATCTAAGCTTTCAAATCCACAAATATGTCACAAAAATCCACTGGAAAACAAGACGGAGAAGAGAAATAATAACAAAAGGCGGATAAGAGAGAAGAGTAAACATCTGAGGGAGAACAGAGAGAGATTCCCAGGGTTTCTTTGCAGATGAACGCTAACAGGATTTGAGATGATGGATGGAGCGTGACAGAGAGAAAATCAAACGGCTGGAGCTCTGCCGCTTTCTATTTCTTCCAACAGCTGATAATATAATATTATCTGAATCCGCTTCACTATCGCAGCCAGCCAGATGTCAGAGGATACTTCCCGCTCACTTACGTAACATCTCAACGTCATTTTAATAAACTCGACCTACACACCCTGATCATTCACAGACAGTAACAACAGTACATACTGATATACACCTGGACATCAGCAGGAGAGGACTCTTTAAAGTAGAGACAATACATACTGATATACACCTGAACATCAGCAGGAGAGGACTCTTTAAAGTAGAGACACTACATACTGATATACACCTGAACATCAGCAGGAGAGGACTCTTTAAAGTAGAGACACTACATACTGATATAAACCTGAACATCAGCAGGAGAGGACTCTTTAAAGTAGAGACACTACATACTGATATACACCTGGACATCAGCAGGAGAGGACTCTTTAAAGTAGAGACACTACATACTGATATACACCTGAACATCAGCAGGAGAGGACTCTTTAAAGTAGAGACACTACATACTGATATACACCTGAACATCAGCAGGAGAGGACTCTTTAAAGTAGAGACACTACACACTGATATACACCTGAACATCAGCAGGAGAGGACTCTTTAAAGTAGAGACACTACATACTGATATACACCTGAACATCAGCAAGAGATGACTCTTTAAAGTAGAGGCACTACATACTGATATACACCTGAACATCAGCAGGAGAGGACTCTTTAAAGTAGAGACACTACATACTGATATACACCTGGACATCAGCAGGAGAGGACTCTTTAAAGTAGAGACACTACATACTGATATAAACCTGAACATCAGCAGGAGAGGACTCTTTAAAGTAGAGACACTACATACTGATATACACCTGGACATCAGCAGGAGAGGACTCTTTAAAGTAGAGACACTACATACTGATATACACCTGAACATCAGCAGGAGAGGACTCTTTAAAGTAGAGACACTACATACTGATATACACCTGGACATCAGCAGGAGAGGACTCTTTAAAGTAGAGACCTTTCCAATTGAATTACAGGACTAGGGAACTCTAAGAAATACCGTATCACCCGGTGCCCAAAGCATCCTTCAAAATAAAAGCATAACACAGCTCCTTTAACTTAAATAATGACACTATGAAGATATTTGCTATGTATAAAAACAGCAAGAAAATATATGTTTAACTATTAAACGATATAAACCAAAGCGTAGCTCCAACAGTTTACTTCCCACAGTCCAGCGTGCATGAACAATACCTGCTGAAACTCGTCCAATGGGGATACAACTATAGACATAAAAACAACGTCCAAGGACTGTAACATGTTTAACTTTTCACCCACACATGGATCCTATCCCAGCTTTCACAAGGTGTGTGTAGGTGTTTGGTAACAGGAGCTGATGCAAAATATTATCATACCATGACCTCACGTGACCTCTTCACCCCTAGCCCCCCTCTTCACCCTGATAGTAAACCGCAAGCTCCCTGCCACCTAATAACACGTGCACACATGTGCAACAGTCATAATGAATCCATTTAGGAAGCCACGTCTACAACAACCCGGAGCAGAAGTCTGGCACGAGACTGCGGTCCGGATTAACCACACACTCAAAACAAAACACACACACACACACACACACACACACAGCGTGCACAGTGTGTTCATGAGCCGGTGCTCTCGGAGAAACTCTTTTCAGAAATGTGCTGAGTTGGCGACTTTTCAATAACTTCTCGAGTCTCTGCACGCACACACACCTCTGGGTATTTCTCCTTCTTCTCCTTCTTCTTCTTTTAGTTTATCTCTTTTTAGTTTTTTTAAAGCTCCAGAATCTTATCCTGCAGAGTCGTGTGTGTCCCAGGGTCGTTGTCGCATGGTGTCAGAGTGTGTGTTTGTTTTTCTTACCTGGTGGGGTCCACAGCTGAGGAGGAACGACCGGCTGCTGCTGTCAGACTGAGAGGAGGAACAACTGAGGAGCAACCTCTCTCCTCACACACTTCCCCTCACACACACACTTCCTACTCCCTCCCTCATGAAATAAGATCAAACTATGTCTTCCTCTCCTCCATTTACTCCCCCCCCCCCCATCCATCACTCTCACTTAAGCGTGTAAAGACA
This sequence comes from Harpagifer antarcticus, assembly GCA_902827135.1. Lineage (NCBI taxonomy): Eukaryota > Metazoa > Chordata > Actinopteri > Perciformes > Harpagiferidae > Harpagifer > Harpagifer antarcticus. The sequence continues at coordinate 60,192 of CADEHL010001231.1, read as the reverse complement.
GCCTCGCTTTACACACAGGTTTTATTACGGAGAGCAGGAGGATCTGTCACCACCCTGGACAACTGCTTCTATTTAATTTGACTCGTGCCTCCCAATTCTGCATGCCAACAATAATAACTACATGATGTCACTTCTCATAAACCCAGTAGTTGTTAAATCCTCCTGTCAAAGCTTCATTTATTATGCTGTCACTTTTCTCCCCACTCTCGTCTGATTCTCCCTGTGATAAATGGTGCGTCGAGGTCATTTAAAGAGGTCCTATTCTGCTTTTTAGGGGTTTTCCCTTTCCTGCAGTGTGTTGTTGTGCATATAGAGCGTTGTGTGTCACAGCAGAGGCACAAGATACACATATGGACCTAAAAGCTTGCTGTGTACAGTAGGGCCACTTCAAGAAGATATAAGAAAGAATGAGAAAAGAGACATTCTTAAAAAGTTCATCAGAGTCCGAAATACAATTCCTCTATTTGTCCAGCAGGGGGACATTAACGCGATAGACCAGTAAAAGCAGAGTGCGTAGAAAAGGCAAAAAGAGTAATATATTAAATAGAAAGGAAAGTATGAAGGTATGGAGCACAAAGTGAGAGCGTGTAAAACCTGCTGTGAGCACTTGCAGAAAAACATCTGAGCTTGTGTGCATACATTTATAAATATCCAGTATCTGTGAGCACGTTTTAAGCCACAGAAAGAAAATGAACTTGGTGATGAAATGCTCACTTGCAGAACAACTGCAACTTGGTTATTACAACCTCTCAAATCAGTCATTACAACTTCACGAATCTGCTCTGTGGCAGTATACATCCACACATCTGTCCAGTCAGAGCCATAGTCTGTCGCTGATTTTCCCCCCAACGGCGCTAAGAACAACAACATAATAAGCCATAAGCCGTTTCCTACAGGTACATTTTCATTATGATTCTACTTGTGATAGTCGGACATGACAACCTGTGCAGCCCGTGTATTGATTATAATACAAAACAAAACTTCTGCCTGCTCTCCACAATGATCAATAACAGCGAACGGATGGTCAAAGTAAGGTTCTCTCTCTAGGTCGTCCTCAGACGAGCCCTCCATCGTTGCTCCAGTCATCCCGGTTCTCCATACATCTGGCCAGTTCATCGGAACTTTGTGCTCCTGCGTCGTTCTTGAGTACGTCCACGTATGTTTGTGCGGGACGTCCTCGTGACCGATGCCCGTGTGTTGGTTCCCACAGCACCAGTTTGCCGGCTGGCAGCTCTTGATGCCTTTGGCAATGTCCTGCTTGTCTCATTCTCCTGGCTGCAATTTTCCCGCTCACCCTTGGTATTCCCTCGTACAGGATCTTGTTGGTTACATGTACACTCCATTCCATTCCAAACCTTTATTTAGACAGATGAATCCCATTGAGATCATCGATCTCTTTTTCAAGGGAGACCTGCTCAAGTAGTTCCACATGAAACATAAATAGAACAACAAAAGGACATCATACAGCATCATTTACATAATTATCCACATGAGCAGGTACCAATAGCTTCCGATTGAGTAGCATCCAACCGAGCTTTAAAAACATTTAGTGGCACCAGATTGTTCAGTTTCCATTTAATTTGCAGACTATTCCAAGACAGAGGAGCTGCATCTAACAGCTGTCTTCCCTAAGACAGTCCTAGCAGTTGGCACATTTAATAAAAACACAGCATTCGATCTCAGGCAGTAGCCACTTACAATTCTCCGTGAGATCAGGGAGCAGATATAAGATGGAAGTTTCCCTAACATGGCTTTGTATATGAAAATGTACCAGTGACTGAGCCTCCGTACAGTTAGTGAAGGCAAACCAGCCCTTGCATACAGGGTACAGTGATGGGTTAGTGCTTTACAGTTAGTGACACATCTCAGTGCGCTGTGATACGCAGCATCTAACTGGACCAGGCAATGGGCAGGTGCATTCATATAGATCAGATCACCATAGTCCAGCACAGGTCAAAAGGTCACAGAGTCTTTTCCTGGCCTCAAGCGAGAAACAGGACTTGTTCCTGTAGAAGAACCCTAGCCTAACCCTCAGCTTTTTAAGCAGGTTATTGACATGAAGTTTAAAAGAGAGACAATCATCAAGCCAGATACCAAGGTATTTGTAACAGGTAACCACTTTGAGTATTTGTCCTTGCGTAGTTACAATATCTAAAACAGGCTCTGGTGTCTTTTTAGCTTTAGAAAAGAGCATTACCTTGGTTTTCTCAACATTTAAAAGAAGCTTTAGTTCAGAGAGCTGAGTCTGAATAATGTTAGAAACACTCTTGCTGATGTTAAGTACTGCTCGCACCCTTCTGGTGTAGCATCCGTCTAGAGACTTTTGCAGGGTTGGCTTCAGGGTCCAGCATTCACTGCCATAGAGGAGAACAGACTCGTTGCATAGAAGAAGCTGAGTTTGATTCGACGGGGGAGGTTGGAGTTCCATACACTGGCCATGCCGTTCAGGGCCCTCCATGCAAGCGCCTTCCTCACCTTAAGATCTTGCTCAGTTGAGTTGACCCATGAGCTCAGGTACTTGAAGTCCTTGACTTCTTTAAGCAGGTTAAATAAACAGAATCACACGAAGCCTGGTTAGTGTTGCCTGACTTTATAAAGTGTGTGGCTGCGTTCTAGTCACTTTGATGCTTGTTACAACTTGTATTTGCCGTACTCGCCATAAACTGTCCCCCTCCGACGTAAGCGTGACGTATGCGGTTCTTGCTTCTAGAACACATTTTTTTTCGAGCTTGGTAAGAACCGGTTTTCGGGGATTAGAGCCGGCTCCGCTGCGGTGCGAACAGGAAAAACCGGTGCTAATCAGGCTCTAGCTCCGACCCGGCCCTGGAACCGCGTTGGTGTGAAAGGGGCCTGTTTGCGGGGCCTGTTTGCGGGGCCTGTTTGCGGGGCCTGTTTGCGGGCCCGGCAGTCATCCGGTTCGATGTACATGTTTTTCTAAAAGCTAAAACACTTTTTCTTTCTGTGACTTCCAATGTGGTTCAAAGATACGTGGATATTTTATATAAGTGTAAATATGCACACAAGCTCAGACAAGTGCTCACAGCAGGTTTTACAAGCTCTCGCATTTCGCACCATATCCTTCAGAGCAAGCACACATATAAACACTAAGCAAACATAACGTTAAAAAACAGCATCATTTTGAAATGGAAACAAACACATGAATGTATTGAAAGAGCCGGGAACGTTTACACATTTTGAATAAACTGAAGAGTAATAAAGTGTTAAAACAGATAAAGATCCTTCCTCTTACATTCAAAGAGGCTTTATTTACGCCGTTACAGCACTCAAAGTAATAATAATAATAATATATTTTATTTCTATAGCGCTTTTCTTGAACCCAAAGATCCAAAGTAGAGTGCGTATAAAAGGTAAATGCAAAAAGAGTAGACTAATATATTAAATAGAAAGCAAACAAAAAAACAATGGTAAAAAACAGGTACCAGAATTTAAAAATGGAAACAAACACGGTACGTGTTAAAGGAACTGTAAAGTAATGAAGTGTTCAACCAGATACAGATCCTTCCCTGTACATGGATTCACTTTTATCAATGATTTAAAGTCAGTGTTTCACTTACTGCACTTCGGTAAGGAGCTGGTTAGTTCGAGGAACTTCTTCTAAAACACATGCTGCGGTTTTTTCCAGATGTACTAACAATGAAGGCAGCAGATGTTGGCGGATCAAACATCTGGGTGTCCTGGAGCCAGAGAGCCATGCATGTGCACGGGGAACACCGTGAAATATATCAGCCGCATTGCAACAGCCTCTGTGTATATTTTTACGTCTGTGTCGATGAAAAACCAAGCAGCGTTGGCATAAATAGAGAGTTCTATTGTTGATAGAGATGGTGTGTAAATCAAGGATCAGTATTTAGCATGTTTGGGACGTGGGAAACTTTCAGTGGAATAGTAAAGCATGTATCGGAGGCCAAACACATGGAGGTGAAGCATGCAGTTTCTCTACAAGCCTTACTGTTGGAGCTATATATCTCTTTATTACATTACATCACATTACATTGCATTTAGCTGACGCTTTTATCCAAAGCGACTTACAATAAGTACATACGACCAGGAAGACACAACCTTGAAGAAAACAGAATCATAAAGTACATCAGGTTTCATAGAGCCAAACATTTCAAGTGCTACTCAACTGGCTTTAGAGAAGCCAGTCCTTTATTAGTATATAAGTGCTTTGTTAGTAATTCTATGGCTGGAAGTGGAGTCGAAAGAGATGAGTTTTCAGTCTGGAAGGTGTGTAAGCTTTCTGCTGTCCTGATGTCAATGGGGAGCTCATTCCACCATCTTGGAGCCAGGATAGCAAACCCACGTGTTTCTGCTGATGGGAACTTGGGTCCCCCTCGCAGCGAGGGTGCAGCGAGTCGTTTGGCTGATGCCTTTATATTATTTAATAGTTTAACATTTATTTTCTTGCTGTTTATAATGTTTATTGTAAATGTATTCTTAGTTAGTGTCATAAGTTAAAGTAGTTTCTATGCTTTTATTTTGAAGGCATGTTTGGGCACTGGGTGATTAGAGCACCTGGTGTAATTGTATATATTTGAGACAGGTGGGAGCCAGAGCACTAGCAGGCAAACAGTTTTTTACCAGGGTGTTTCAAGCCAGCAAAGGAAAGGCTTAAGGAAAGGGGAGATAGGAAACCTGTTGTACTTTGTTATCGGAATAAACTGCACAAATCTTGTCTGGACCTGGATCATTGCCCTGCGTAAGATCTGCTAACTAGCGCCTCAGCGACTGTATTATTTTAAGTTAATTATCTGTTTTATTTCTATATGATTTTGGCCGCTACACATACCTTTAAGTGAACAATGTATTCTAGCTTCACACTTCCTGTATTGTTATGTGATGTTGGCGCAGTGGCCAACCTCAACATTGCAAGATCACATGACTTAGACTGGTTGAAATATACGTAAACTTTTCTGTGACCCAATCTCACCATGTTCAAATCACGAGTCAAAACTCACCTCTTTTAATCTGTAACTAATTTTGTGTTTTATATATTTTAAGTGTGTTGTTTTAACTATGTTTTTATGAATTGTTACTCGGTAAAGTGTCTTTGAGTTTCAAGAAAAGCGCTCTATAAATAAAATGCATTATTATTATCAAAGACCATAGTTTTCTGAGCTTCACATGTTCCTGGAAATCGCTCAGTGCGTGATTGGAATTTGAGCTATTTGACGTCTCAGAGTCATATCATAAGATTATTTAAAGCCATTCACAAGTACAGTAAGCCATCAAGGTAAAGACGTCGTTTTGGAGCATATCAGGAACGGTTGTATATTTAAAAGGTGCACCGAAGACCAGAGGTGGGCTGAGGGAATCATCAAAACAACAAACACTAGAGGAAACACCTCTCTGATAGCTTAAGATCCTCCGAAAGGGGAATTCCTTTGGATGAGCAGACCTTTGTGAAGTCAAACTGGGACAGTCGCTCCTTGGATGAAACCCTTAAGGAAGGATGCCTGTCATGGTTTAACCTGCTAATTACACAGCGAGTGCTCCCCATGCAGTCTCATAAAGACGGGTTGTTACCAGCTGCAGTTCACCTCAGCTCTGCATCACTTCCTGCTTCAGTAAAGGGTCAGACAGCCGCAAAAACACAGTCATCGTCCGACAGACTCACGGAGGAAGTAACAGATTTCCAACCCACATGTCTTTCTATTCTCCTCTAGTCTAGAAATAGCAGAATAGCTAGAAATCATTTTAGTGTCCAGTATGAATTGGACTAGCTCTTCGAAACGCTGAATGGTCACAAATTGCGCATTTCCCCAGCTGCTTCCCACATGTAATGCTCCTGCTACTGGTAGGTATTAAAACAAGACAGAGAGCCTAACGTACTTCTTCACCTTCACAGATGAACAAAAGTCCTCGGTTGAATACCAACATAGTAGAGTACTGCCTAGATTGGAGGTATTGAAAAGTGTATTCAGTTACAAAAGGCTTCGTTTTATAGAAACATGGAATTCATATAAAGATCCCAAAAAACCAATGTCTGTAATCATTTAAGACAAACGTATGAAAGTCTGGTCACAATGAACTGGTAATGCATGTAGGAGAAGTTTTATTGGACAGGTTTGTACTTGTAAACGGACACCATGTTATGCAAAAAGCCCAGGAAGGAAGGAAGGAAACAAGGAAGGAAGGAAGGAACATCACTACATCATTAGAGCGACAGGCCTCTCTTTCTCTTTGAGAGGCTGATCAACCCTTGATATCTGTAACGCTTTCCTCCCGTTGTCCGCTCTTCTCTCTTTATCAGGGAAAGGCTGTTATCATCCCGTACCTGTACCAATTCAGCATAGGCTTCTTCATTGTCCGGATCATCGTCGTCGCCATCTTCCTCCTCATCTGGCAGATTTCAATCCTAGCCGTCGCAGGTGGCCCAAAAACGTTGTCTCCTACATCTCGTCGTTTTTTGTCTCGTCTCCATCGAAACATAAACGGTTCCTCCGGCTTCCGGGTTCCCTCCTGGGCCCAACATCTGTTGACGTTGCCTTCTTAGAGAATACCGTGAACATTGTTAACACACGACGAAGGCAGAAATACACACCCATCGTCGCGTCAACCGGACGTGAAACGTTGATTGCGCACGTCCATTAATCACGACAGTACAGGAAATGACTTTTAGTATAAGAAATAAATAGATTCATATCTTATAACTCAGCAACATCAGTGATTAATCGTCTCCCACATTTCCCATGCTCTCTCGTCACCTCTCTCTCACAGCCCTCCCTCTCCTCCCTTAGTTATCCATCACTCAGACCCCCCCCCCCCTGTGTTCAGCTTGTTCTGTTTCCTGTCGGCCCGCTATGCTTGGTGAGCCGCCAAGAGAGGTGAACAATGACAAAATACAGCAAGCCCATGAAGAATAAGTAGAAGAGTGAAATCTCTCATGTGTGGCAGGGAGTTGTGGAACAAAGGTAAGGGGAAAATGTCCTTACAACGTTTGAACGCTGGAGAAAAACATCCGAGGCTTCGTATTAGCAGAAGTTAACTTAGGATATAATGGCCTGCATCGATGCAATACTTGGAGTTAGAGTAATATCCATTAATACAGTTCATGACTCAACCCAATATGTCCTCAACGGTTCCTATGATATCCCACTAAAGTTATTATTTAATTGTATTCACCGAGCAACACATTTTAATTTTCCAGCATTACAAAACTAACTTCCGTCTTCACAGAAAAACGACCTGGTTTAGTTTATGGGAAGAAACGACATGGTAACGTTTAGGTTTGTGTTTAAATGACGATGACACTTAAGTAGAATAGTAACGTGATATATCAACATTGACCTTTGGTTTCTCACAGGACATTCACAGAGCTCTCTTGGTGATCCATTCAACCAAAACTCCCTCGTAGGCGGACCATTTCACCCGTTACCCCCCCCTGTGGATCACAACAACATGGAGCGTAGATTACGTGTTGCAGAAATAGCCTCAAACAGTGTATAATCAGCCTGGTTTTGATCCATTGTGCCAACATGATCTGTCCAATGGGTTTCGTTTCACATTTCTTTTGACACATCAGGGGATTTCATTGGATGGGTTTTAATGACTTCATCACATCTCTCATTTGTTGTAACCTGGGTAATTTGTTTTTGGATGTCCTATTGCTACATTTAAAGAGAACATGTAGTTATTGAGCAGTAGTTCTAGACACTGTTTCAAATCATG